>ML801325.1:273856-294217 GCA_009831015.1 Picea engelmannii | reverse complement strand
ATATATATATATACAAGTGCATACCTGAGGGTGTTGATATGATTTCTCCAATGGCTCCTGGGTGATCTCTGTCCTCTTGACATCTACATTAAGAGGGTAGTCATAGTGTCACCTTTTTGTATCACTCACAATAAACCTTCCTCTGAAGTCTTGTCTTCCAGGAACTTGAAGTTGCTTTATCCATCAAGCTTATCTTCCATCATAGCTCTGTTCATCATAATTTTAGATTCTTCACAAACCCTTGTCAACTGGGCAAGAAAACTTAACGACTAGGCTAGTCTAGCACTTTTAGGTTTTGTTGGACTTATGACTGCCAACAATAAGCCCTTGAAAGATAGGAGCACACTGGTGAGCTGAAGAGCTCCTTCAATGGGTTGCAGAAGCCCTAATTTTGAAATTTCTGCAGAAATTAGCAAAACCCTAGGGCCAAAATTTCAAAATGCTCGGACTTTTTCTCTGAGAGTCTTTGGAGGTGCGTTGGAGGAGGCCATACTCTCCTATGCCAAAATTAGACCCAACGTTCAAGTATTAAGGGCCGAAACACCTTAGAAAGGAGGGTCGTACAGATTTTCTGGAAACCCTAGGGGGGCCGTACGGTTCTGCAGAAAAGAGGGGAGACTGGTAGATGCTTTGCAATGGGTTCTTCAAGACCTATGCTTTGAAACCATGTTGATTTTTCAATAAGCAAGGTTTAAGCATGAAGTTCATTCCTTTTTAGCATTTAACTTAAACCATAAACAATTATGTTGCAGCAACCAAGATCACAAGAAGAAACACCATGCACAAGAACACACGAAGTATCCTGGGAAACCCTTCTCAACAAGGGAAGAAAACCTAGCCAAATCTTCTTCAAGAGAAAGACCTTCACCACCAAGAAAACCTAGCACACAAGAGGGTGCTTACAAACCCTAGAAGACTAGCACCCAAGAGAGGTGCGCACTTTTCCCAAGAAGATGTTCTTGCTGAAATTTCCAAACTCACACAAAAGATATGATTTCTCAATGGGGAATTTACCTTTACTTATATTAGACTTGACCTGTCAACAAAAGTGTCTATTGGCACAACAAGGTTGACCTCTCTATCTCATAATATAATTAATATTAACTAAATTAATTATCTTTTACATTAATTATCAATTACATTAAGGTGGGGTCGACCTGTACCCTTTACATTACAATTAGGGTTATAGGCAGGTTTGACTCTTGAACAATATAGCAAGGGATCTCATACACCCACTAGTGCTCAGCCACTAGGGGCACATCCATAGGGATGTCCATATCTCTGGCTCATTGCATTACACATAAGAACCACTCTCACTAGTGCTCAGCCACTAGGATCATGTTCACCTGTGCTCGTCCACAGGCACGTCCACTCAACATATCTTCTTTCCCATTGCATTACACAGGAGAGTCATCTGGAGTTCATCATCAACTCTCTGCTCAGAGGAGGCTAATACATCATCTTCATCTCTGTCTCATGACGATGCACCCAACTCTTTGGGAATTCACACATTCACCTTGTGCTCAGCCACATGCACGTCCAACTCTGCAGATCTGGAGTTCTTCTCAACTCTTTGTAAGGAGGAGGCGATCTCTACGTTTTAGCTCTGTCTCAGATAGGAACCACATGCCCATCTCGGGGGCTCTCTCTCAGGTTGACTCATTCAGTCTGTGTCCTGGAGAATGTCTTACGCAGTTGTAATCATCAACATTACTCAGATGGAGTATGGCCTCGAGAGATGATGCAAACGATGATATGAGTTGATGCTAGGTTACCAGCTAATTGCTGTTGTACTGCATGGTGATAGCTTGTGTAACTACTAGTTGATTGCAGTGGAGACTGTATGTCTCTAGACAATAGCTATGTACTACTGTGGTGGATGTGTTCCACTGGTAGTGACTGTGTGTCACTAGATAGTAGCTGTACGCTACTAGGAGTGGTTGTGTACCACTGGATAATAGTTGTGTACTACTATAGATCGACATTGTTGACCTATTGGATGGCATTGTAGTAACTCTGTACTACTATTGGATTGCCATGGAGACTACCAGTAGCGTTGAAGGTGTTTCCTAGGCTGGTGTGCCAACCAGTAGTGTTGGAGGAGTTTGCCAGCTAGATGGATAGTGATGATGATGCTCGTGACTTGATCTGCGTGATCATGAGATAGCATGTGTGGCTATGATGATACTAACTGTAGAATGGCCTGCAAGACTATGTGAGCCTTGCCCCTACCATGTGAAATGGATGGATGTGTTTGAGACCATTACAGTTAATATGTCCCTAGCTAGGAAGGACAGTGGATATTATGGTAGCCGTGGGAGGTATTAACCTCTCCATGTGTAACTTTTGGCTAGAATAGAATATTCCGGAAGCAAGAGAAACCCTAAAGAGATATCTAAAAACCCTAGAATACAAGTCGACTCAGTAAAATAATTAATATTAAAGTATTACCCTTCAGAAAAAGAAGTCGGCCTTGATAGGTGACAAGGAGCACTATAAATAGAGGGCGCTTGAGCTCATTTGTACACACTTACCTCACTCACTCTCTCAAGTATAGCGCAAGTTCGGAGCTGCAACTGCAAGAATGGAAGGTGGATCCTCTGGGGTGGTTCTTGGTCTCTCTCTCTCTAGCGCTATCTAGCCTAAGATATGCGCCTTACCTTCTAGTATCTCTTGGTGGTATTCTTGGTAAGTGCAATTGCAACCGCTGCAGCTATGTATTGTTCTTGTTCTGTGGTTTTGGGACTTTCTGGTGAGCTATCTTTGGAGAAAGATGCACTCTCTTGGTTATCTGTTGGTTCTAGTGTTGCTTCCAGAATCATTCTATCTAGCAAAGGTTATGGTGCTCGGGGGTGGCTGCGTGCCTAGGGTTGGGTGACAATAGTGATATTGTCTATTGCGTGCCTATGGTTGGGTGACAATAGTGATATTGCCTATGGTAAAACGAGCACATCTAATATTCTATCACTGTGTGTAAGCTTTTGCCCCTTTAGCCACAAAGGTGTGCCCTCAAGAATAGAGCTTCCTCCTCAACTGTTTGTGCCCTCAACCAAGTGCCTTGCTAGTATTCACCCCTCACTTGAAGATTGCGCCCTCCAACTAGCCTCATGCTCTTGGCCTCCATGAGAGCTTCTCAAACCTGCTTGCTCTTCCCCAAACACTTGCGCCCTCACTTGCTCCTCCTCTCCTCTTCACTCTATCACACAAGTGAACAATGAATGCCTCTCTCAACCCTTGTGCCCCTCTTTAGCCATCCTTAGCCAAACCTAGAGATCAATGGCTAAGATCATCTCTAGCCATCTCTAATCAATGGGTGAGATCTTCTCACAAGTATCTCACTTAGAAACCCACTTTTGTTTAAGTTTCCTACGTTTTCTTTATGTCCCTTAATTCACCCACAACGTGAATTAATAGTCACTTTTTGCCTTAAGTGACAAGTTTCACTTTTGACTTAAAACTCCTAAGTCAATGTGAAATTAGACATAAAGTAAAGGACAAGGGTCAAACCATTTCCCTCTTGTGGTTAGAGAGAGACAACCACAAGGGGACCACTTCGCAAGGTACACCAAAACTCAACACTCCCTCTTATCGAGGAAAATGTTTCTCACCAAGCCCATCTTGTCTCTGAAGTAGACATGCTTGCATCTTGGCAAGGCCTTGGTGAGAATGTCTGCCACCTGCTCATCAGTCGGAATATACTTAAGCTGAACTGCCCGACGCTGAACCCAATATCTGATGAAATGATACCTGATCTCAATATGCTTCAACCTGTCATGAAACACTGGATTCTCAAAGAGTTTGATACAACTCTGATTATCACAGTGAATGACTGTCGGAAACAACTCTTGACCAAATAAACCAACCAACAACTTACGAAGCTAAATGGCCTCGCAACTGGCCTGACTGGATGCCATGTACTCTACCTTAGATGAACTCAAAGCTACCGACTTCTGTTTTCAACTGAAACAGGAAACAACTCTTGACCCCAACCCAAAACAACACCCTGAGGTGCTCTTCCTGTTAATGGCACATCCTGCCTAGTTTGAGTCTGTGTAGCTAACCAAACTCACACCATCTCCTTTGACACAGTCCAAACCAAAATCCACTGATCCTGCAATATACCTCTGAACATGCTTTGCCCCAATCCAGTGAACACTCCTAGGCTCCACCATGTACTGGCTGAGAGTGTTCACGACATAACAAATATCTGGTCTAGTGTTGACCCGGTACATCAACGACCCGATCAATTGCATGTATCCTGTAACATCCACCAAAACTCGGAATTTGAAGCACTAAGCTTCTTCTAGTTGGTGACCATAGGTGTAGACATGGGCATGTAGTCCTCCATATGAAATCTGCTCAAGGTTTCTGCTGCATACTTCCCCTGTCCCAAAAAGATATGACCCTCCTCCTGCCAAACTTCCATTGCCAAGAAATAGTGTAGCAATCCAATGTTTGTCATCTCAAACTCTGATGCAAGACTCAACTACGAGATGCTCTTCTCCCGTGATGAACAAATTATCCACATATAGTATGAGAATGAGTGTATCCTCACCTCTATTGATGTAGTAGAGGTTAGAATCTGCCTCTCTCTTCTCAAACCCTATCTGAAGCAAATAAGTGTTTATCCGTGAATACCAAGCTTTGGGATCTTGCTTCAGACCATATAGTGCCTTTCTCAAATGGCACACATGAGAATCTCTGTCCAACACCTCAAACCCCTGCGACTGCTCTATGTACACCTCCTTAATAAAGCCATTCAAAAATGTGGTCTTTACATCCATCTGATGTATCCTCCAACCCATCTCTGCTGCTATTGCAAGAATGCTCCAGATAGAAGTGTATCTCGCATCTGGTGCAAACGTCTCATCATAGTTGATTCCCTCTATCTGAGAGAATCCTCTCGCCACAAACTGGGCCTTGTGTTTCTCTATGTTGCCATCTGCAACATACTTGGTCTTGTACAACTATTTGGAAGACACAACTGACTTCCCCATTGGCCTCGACACCACCTCCCATACATCATTGCGCATAATGGAGTCATACTCCTCCAACATGGCCTCTCGCCAAACCTGCTGGTCAACTGCCTACACGAATGTCGTGGGCTCTGAATCTGTGAGGCTCGTCACCATCGCCAAGTAGGACCCAAGCCTCTCTGGTGCTCTGCTCTTTCGAATAATCTCTTAGGCTCTCCAACATTCTCCTTGGCTTCTTTTAGGGTCTCCTGAAACCATCTCGGTTTCCTCTTCCTTGCTGTAACCAAAGGAGAAGTGATATCTCCACGCCCAATAGTCTTAGCCTCAAATCTAATCCCAACACTTTGAGATCCTGAAGCCTCTACACCCTCTGCCTGAATACTCTGCACCTTTGATCCTGAAGCTGTGCAAGGTGACCCTATCACCCCTGAAATTGGTGTACTTGACACCTAAGGCGATGTCCCCTATGATACATCAATCTGAGTCTCCGGGACCTCCTCAACTCTATCTCTTGACTCGAGAGACCTCTTGAAAGCTCTACCCTCCTGGAATCTGACATCTCTGCTCACCATTGTTAGATTATGACGCTTGGGCAGGTACTTCCACACCAGGGGTGTCTAGTAGTGTGGAAGGGGCCCACTTTATGTCTAGACAACATAACGAGGGTGGGGATCACTTAAGTCAACTTGAGATTAAGTCACAATCGTTGGATGTGATTTAAGTTGTCTCAATGAGTGATTAAGTCCCCACCATTAGATCTAGGTATTGAGAAGAAGATCTAAGGGCCATAATTGTATGAGAGAGGATAGGGTTATATTATACCTAGAGAGCCTCATTTCACCTCACCTCAAGAGAGAGAAGACAGTCAACTGAGTGAGGAGGCTCTTCCAAGGGAGGTCAAGAGACAGGTTAAGGAGAACTAGTCAAGGAGGCCGAGCAGGGTCAAACATACAGGTCGAGTAGGGTCATGGAAAGAGGCCAAGCAAGGGCAAGGAGAAACCGAGCTGAGACAAGGCAAAGGAGATAAGGGGGCCAAGCAAGGGTCCAAAGAGATCTCCCAGGGCGAAGTAATTAGAACCTGCAGCCAACAAAAAAAAATACGTACAATTCGTATGGATTGAGGCCAAGAGAGGGCCATACTTGCAGAAGAAGAGGAAGGGTTCGTACCAGTATAGTTGAGAGGTGAAGAGGATATCAGACACTGATATCAAAGACTGTGTGATCACTTGCAGCGAGAAAAAGAGGAACCCGATCAGTACCAAGAAGCTCCGTACAGTTGTACGTACACCCAACAAAGAAACCCAAAATTGTACGGGGTCGTACGGACTGTATGTCCTTCATTTTTGAACAGAACTGTTGTTTTCTATATGTATTTCAGACTGAAGCTTTGAATAAGGTTTTGCCCAGAGAAGTGGGATTTCCAAATATTGTCTTTGATAGTCTTTTGTGTGGTTGTTCATGTCATTATTTTATTGATGAGTATTGGACAAAAATGTCTGTTCTCAATCAAGTATTTTGGATCTGATATTTACCGTGTATGCATATGGGTTTATGCTATTTTTGTTTTACATGGTATCAGAGTTGAACCTTCGACAACTCCAAAAGATTTGTTTTTAATGTATTGTGCTCCAGGGACAATGAAGGGAAAGTCGACCTAGCTACCAAAGAGACCCTAGTAAGCCAAGTCAGGCTTCCTATATTAGATTTGACCTTGAGAGAGGGTGTTGAAGAGACTATAAATTCTCCTAGCTAAAGAAAGAGGATTTTTGAGGAAAGCCGATCTGTTCAGTTTAAGAGGGAGCAGGCCCAAGGTTGCTTCTCAAGGTACTGAATTAATAAGGGTCTCTAGAAGGAGCTAGAGTTAAGTAGCAAGATGGCTACAAATATCAAATATGAGGATAGATTGGATAGTGCCTCCAACTACGTACAATGGAAGTACCGAATGAAGAATGCCCTTCAAGAAAGTAAGGTTTGGGATATTGTTGAGAAGAAAACCACAATTCCAAGTGATCCTAAGGACAAGGAATTGCATTATGCTCTAGAGATCAGAGCTTAGAGGATCCTCCTAGACGGGGTGAAGGGTCACCTCATACCCAATATTGGGGAGAAACAAACAACTCATGAAATGTGGACACATCTGAAGGGACTATTTGAGGCTAAGCACGAGAGCAGAATCATGGCTCTCAAGGAAAGACTTCAGCACACCAAGATGACTAAAGGGGAAGGTGTCACAACCTATCTCACCAAAGTGAAGCAACTACTAGATGAACTTCTTGCAGTGGGAGTGAAGCTCTCACCAACTGAGATAGTTTGATCTGCCTTGAGAGGCTTCCCAAAGTAGTGGGATCCCTTTATTTCAGGGATGGTGGCCAGAGAAAATTTGCTAGATTGGGACAGGTTATTGAACGACTGCTGCTAAGAAGAGACTAGAAGAGGGCGAGACGTAGATGAGAATGAAGAGGAGGAGAACCTTGCTCTTACCTCCAAGAAGGTAACTAGAGGTAGAAGAGGAACAACCCTTACAGGGGGAGCCAGGAGTGGTAGGCCAAAGAAGGATCTTTCACATGTCCAATGTTATGTGTGTGGAGAGTTTGGGCATTATGCCTAGTGCCCTCAAGCCAAGAAGGGCTATGGAGCAAGAGGAAAAAGGAAGGAGGTAGCAACCTCAGATGAAGTCGAGGATAAACATGAAGAAGAAGAGCAACATTTCGTTGCCACAACCCGTGAGTTTTCAAAAATGTTTCAAGACGAATATACTTTGTTTCTCGACACAGAGGACAAACATAGGGAAGGGTGGTACATAGATAGTGGTGCCACATGTCACATGACAGATTAAAGACTTGTCCTTCAGGAGTTTACAACACAAGACTTAGGTTTTGTGAGATGTGGTGTGCACTCTAGCTTGGTGGCAGTTCAAGGAAAAGGGGTGGTATCACTACAAATAGAATCTGGAAGGATTCTAAGGGTGCCAGGGGTACTTTATGTGCCAGGTATGAGAGTCGGTATACTCCCAATCTCAGCCTTGGAACATCAAGGCTACAATGTCAGTTTCTTTGGTTGTGGTGTGCATATCTGCTCTGTTAGAGGTCAGGCACGAGGACCACCTGTGATGATAGGCATTAGTGAGGATCGCCTGTACAGGTTGTGGGGACAACCTATCTACAATTTCAAGGATGGAGGTGATGAGACAGTTGCTTCATACTTAAAAGAGCAGGAAGCTATCCTCAGTAGACCCACATGGTGGGAATGGACTCAGTTGGAGGAATGGGGATACTCAGATGGTCCCAGTATAGATGGCAGCAACAACTACAGAGCAGAGCAGGTTGAGTATTCAGACTTGAAGAGGATGGGTCTCTCAGATTCAGAGGGAGAGATTCATAGTGATGTGGACCATGGAGGAGGCAACCCCAGTGGCAGTACAACCCTTGCTAAGAGGGAGTGTTAGATTATGTAGCTTGGGTAGGTACTTCCACACTAGGTGTGTCTAGTAGTGTGGAAGGGGCCCACTTTATGTCTAGACAACATAATGAGGGTGGGGATCGCTTAAGTCAACTTGAGACTAAGTTGCAACCGTTTGATGTGACTTAAGTTGTCTCAATGAGTGATTAAGTCCCCACCATCAGATCTAAGTAGGTATTGAGAAGAAGATCTAAGGGCCATAATTGCATGAGAGAGAGGCTAGGGTTATATTATACCTAGAGAGCCTCATTTCACGTCACCTCAAGAGAGAGAAGACAGTCGATTGAGTGAGGAGGCTCTTCCAAAGGAGGTCGAGAGACATGTTAAGGAGAACCAGTCAAGGAGGCCGAGCAGGTTCAAGCATACATGCTGAGTAGGGTCATGCAAAGAGGCCAAGCAAGGGCAAGGAGAAATCTAGCTGAGACAAGGCAAAGGAGATAAGGGGGCCAAGCAAGGGTCCAAAGAGATCTCCCAGGGCCAAGTAATTAGAACCTGCAACCAACAAAAGAAAATCCGTACGTTCCGTACAGATTGAGGTTGAGAGAGGGCCATACTTGTAGAAGAAGAGGAAGGGGCCGTACCAGTACAGTTGAGAGGTGAAGAGGATATCAGATATTGATATCAAACACTGTGTGATCACCTGCAGCGAGAAAAAGAGGAACCCGATCAGTACTAAGAAGCTCCGTATAGTCGTACGGACGCCCAACAAAGAAACCCAGAATTGTACAGGGTCATACAGATTGTATGTCCTTCATTTTTGAACATAACTATTGTTTTCTGTATGTATTTTAGACTGAAGCTTTGAATAAGGTTTTCCCCAGAGAAGTGGAATTTCCAAATATTGTCTTTGATAATCTTTTGTGTGGTTGTTCATGTCATTATTTTGTTGATGAGTATTGGACAAAAATGTGTGTTCTCTTGTCAAGTATTTTGGATCTGATATTTACTGTGTATGCTTATGGGTTTATGCTATTTTTGTTTTACAACCACCACTTTCTGCTGTGATGGTATGTAGATCCGGTAGGTCTTCGAGAGCTCTGAGTATCCAACTAAGATCCCCTGCTGTGTTGTGGGATCTAGCCTTGTCCTCTTCTCTGAGGGGACATGAGAGTATGTCAAGCATCCAAAAATGTGAATGTGCTCAACATCGGGCCTGCTCCCAGTGAAGGCCTCCTCAAGAGTCTTCCTCCCCAAAACTCTGTGGGGACTCCTATTGTTAGGATCCGATCCTAACCCCTCTCCATCGGTCATTAGTTAGTAGGATATGTTTTCTATGTAAAAAAGGCTGACATTAGTTAATAAGGCCTAATAAATAAAGGAGAATAAGTAAATGTAAGAAGACCTAATAGAAGAAAGATCTTCCTCTAGAAGTTTCCTTAGAAGGTACAATTACTATAAATAAGAGTAGGAGGCATTGGATATTTTTGTCTTGGAGATTATTGTAATAGAGCTTTGCTTTGTCGGAGGTTGCCCCCTCGAAGAGGCAAGTGAACATTGCTATCATTAATAAAGGTGCTCTTTTTGGTGTTATTCTGGTATTATTCTGGATATATCATCGTTGTTCCGCCATTGCTTGCTAAATATTTTTGTTCTACATATTATATTACATCTGGAATATTGCAAGTGGTATCGAAGCTCTTTCCTGGGCAAGACTTGTGGGGTAAATTTTTGTTTCAGGGTAGAGACGTATTCTGACGTCTTTAAGCCATAAAGATCTGTCCTTACGCGCATAAACCCACGGTCGGAGAATAATACACGCAGGAAATACTAGTAGTTCTTAAGCTCACATCTCTGTTGGCCACCCTTGTAACCCTTGTTGGTACCCCTTCGAGTGGTAGCGCATCAGACAACACTTGTATATGGATCGGCCTAGACATCCTGAAGCCCTCCATAGATAAATCGATCAATTGCTTGACTGCTATAGTGTCACCAAGAACAACACTTGGGAAGAGACTCTCTAGTACCTGGGTAGTTGAGTAGTACGACTAAGGGTATAGTCTAGCCTCTTTAGTTAGTGCCCTGAGATATTGGGCCGAGTATTGGACCCCGCACATATATAAGAGAGCTATAGCACATGACAAACCCTTGATTGTAGACACCTTGCAAACCCTAACCCTTGGGACGACAACAATTGATATATTGCACTGCAAATTGGCCCCTCTCAAATTTTTTCGTTGCAGAAACACTCCATGCTGCATTTTTTATTATTGAGAATTTGGGAATTCTACCACTGCAGAACTATTTAGGGCAAAGTATAACTACGCATGAGTAAAAAAATAAAAATACTACCTCAGTCGCTACCATGCCAACCACTTGAGCTCAGACCCAAGAAGACTGGGAGAGCTATCCTGCTTAGAATCGCACATGGAATCCATCCCCGCTACCATACAAGCAACAATCAAGTAGCCAGTCCCTACAGTAATCCAAGTAGCCATCCGTGAAGCCATGCAACCATTCACAAAAGGTAAGCAGGTAGAGCCCAATGCAGAGGACCCTCAACATTCCCATTATGAGCGTACTCATTCCTCCCACTCCCCTTGGGGTTCTCCACACTCTTGGAATAAGGTGCCAAGATCCGGATGAAGTAGGCAGGTATTCCGAAAACTGCTTTCAAAACTCATGAAGGACATTATCAATTCTTGGTCATGCCTTTTGGCCTTTACAATGCCCCATCCACCTTCCAAAGTCTCATGACTAAATTATTGAAACCTTACCTTCGAAAGTTTGTCTTGGTTTTCATTTACAGCGGCACTTGGGATAGCCACCTTCTTCATGTGGACAAAGTCCTTCACTTGCTACAGGAAAACCAATTGTTTGTCAAAAAGACCAAATGTTCATTTGGAGCCAGTGAAGTGGAATACTTGGGACACCTTGTTAGTCGAGAAGGGGTAAAAGTGGACCCCAAAAAGATATAAGCTATGCAGGAGTGGTTGCGACCCAAGATCTTAAAGCGCCCAAGGGGTTTTCTTAGTCTCTCAGGATATTGCAGGAAATTTGTCCACTAGTATGGAAAAATTGCTAAGCCATTGACGAACCTTCTTAAGAAGAATGCATTTTATTGGACACCTGCTATTGAGCAAGCCTTCACAGAATTAAAGAGGGCCATGTGCATTACTCCTGTCCTAGCAGCGCCTGACTTCAACAAAACCTTTGTGGTGGAATTAGATGATTCTGGCACTGGTATAGGCGTAGTGCTCACACAAGATGGTTGACCTTTGGCCTTTACTAGCCAAGCGTTGAGTGGCCGCAATCTGGGTAGATCTACGTATGAAAAAGAAATGACAACCATTCTCCCTGCGGTGCACACATGGCGGCCATATCTCTTGGGATGTCATTTTCAGATCAAAACAAATCACCATAGTCTGAAATATTTTTTGGAGCAAGGGTTATCCTCCCCAGAACAAAATAAGTGGCTGATCAAAATGTTGGGTTATGATTATGAAATCATATACAAAAAGGGAAAAGATAATATAGTAGCCCATGCATTATCACACCAACATGAGGAAGATGGCTCCCTCTTTGCCTTATCCTTACCGATCCCTGATTGCATTGATGAAGTACGCCAAGAGTGGCTAACACACCCGACTCTCTCCAAGTTAATTTAGCGCCTTCAGGAGCACCCTAATCCTCCCATCAGATACACTTGGCAAGACCATATTCTCAGATATAAGGATCACCTGGTTCTCTCACCGTCTTTAGCACTCAAGTCGAGGCTCTTAAATGAGTTGCACCCATCAACTATTGCGGGTCACTCAGGCTTCCAAAAGACATATGGTTGTGCCCATCGTTCTTTTTTCTAGGCAGGCATGAAGAAGGATATCCTTCACTTTGTCACAGAATGTGAGGTGTGCCAACGTAATAAAGGTGAAACTATCAAGTCTCCAGGCGCCCATTCCAGCTTCTATATGGACAAAAATATCCATGGATTTTACAGTGGGCCTTCCTAAAGCTGGGAACAAGTCTGTCATCATGGTGGTGGTTGATCGCCTCTCCATGTATGCTCATTTTTGTGCCTTACCCCGCCCTTTCACATCGACACTAGTAGCACAAGTTTTCCTTGATCAAATTTTCTAGTTACATGGCATGCCCACCTCTATTGTATCTGATTGTGACTCCACTTTCACAAGCACATTTTGGAAAGAGCTGTTTAAATTGCAAGGCACCCAACTGAACATGAGCACAACCTATCACCCCCATTCCCACGACGAAACATAAGTGGTCAACAAATGTTTGGAAACCTACTTGCAGTATTTTGCTTCGGACAAACAACACCAGTGGGTGCAATGGCTCCCCTTGGCAGAATGGTGGTACAATACTTCCTATCATACGACCACTAAAATGACCCCAAATGAAGCAGTGTATGGCCAATGCCCACCTACAGTCACTACCTATCTTCCAGGCACAACAAAGGTCCAATATGTTGATACAATGTTGCAAGGTCGCATAGCCACCCTCGCGATTCTGAAGGATAACCTCCACATGGCCCAAAATCGCATGAAGCAACATGCAGACCATTATCGTTCTGAAAGGGTTTTTCAGGAAGGCGATCAGGTGTTTCTCCTGCGCCAACCTTACAAGCAAACATCTCTCAAATCCCAGGGACATCACATGTTGGCACCCAAGTTTTATGGGCCCTACCATATCATCAAGCGTATTGGTTTAGTGGCCTACAAATTGGCGCTTCTTGCTACTTCCAAAATCCACCTGTGTTCCATGTTTCCTATCTGAAGAAAGTGGTGGGATAGAATTGCAGGGTCCAAACCATCCTTCCAGAATTAAATGAAGAAGGCTCCCTTTGGCTCCAACCAGACGCAGTCCCCCATCACCGTGAACGTCAACTGTGTGGCAGGACTATCAAGGAAGTGCTGATCCAGTGGAAGGACACATCACCAGAGGATGCGACCTGGGAACCAACGACTATAGTCCAACAGTTTCCGCACCTACAACCTTGAGGACAAGGCTGCTTTTGAAGGGGGAGGGCATGTTAGGATCCGATCCTAACCCCTCTCAATGGGTCATTAGTTAATAGGATATGTTTTCTATGTAATAAAGGTCGACATTAGTTAATAAGGCATAATAAATAAAGGAGAATAAGTCAATGTAAGAAGACCTAATAGAAGAAAAATCTTCCTCTAGAAGTTTCCTTAGAAGGTAGAATTAGTATAAATAAGAGTAGGAGGCATTGGATATTTTTGTCTTGGAGATTATTGTAATAGAGCTTTGCTTTGTTGGAGGTTGACCCTCGAAGAGGCAAGTGAACATTGCTATCATTAATAAAGGTGCTCTTTCTGGTGTTATTCTAGTATTACTCTGGTACTGTTCTGGATATATCATTGTTGTTCTTCCATTGCTTACTAAATATTTATGTTCTGCATATTATATTACATTTGGAATACTACACCCGTTCTGCAGATAAATTGTAGCAGCACTAGCCTCAACCCATAAGTACAAAGGCAATGCCTAATCATGCAACATCGATCTCGCTGCACCTGTAATGGCCCTGTTCTTCCTCTCTGCAATCCCATTCTGCTGGGGGTTGTAAGGCATGGTCATCTGCCTTCTGATCCCTGCTTGGGTACAAAAGTCTACAAACTCTGTGGAGGCACACTCGCCTCCATTGTTTGACCGCAAGACCTTGATCTTCTTTCCTGTCTGGTTCTCCACAAGAGCTTTGAACTCTTGGAACCTCGTGAAGGTCTCACTCTTGGCCTTCAGGAAATAGATCCAGAACTTCCTAGAGTGGTCATCTATGAAAGTGAGATAATACTCACAACCACTCAAGGACACTCGAGACATAGGCCCACACACATCTATGTGTACTAAATCCAGTATTCCAATTGACCTGCTGTCATTGCTGGGAAAAATAGCCTTGGTAAATTTACCAAGGGCACACCCTCTACATGCATCCTGATGCCCTATGTTGCACTGTGGCACTCCTGTAACAACCTCTCTCAGCCCTCTAGGAGCCCCATGATGTAGGTGAGCCATCCTTCGATGCCATAACTCACATAACTGACTGATGTTGTCGCTACTCGCTACCAAGGCATGCAGGGGATGAAAAATCAATGTATACAGTTTTCCATCCCTCACTCCAATCACCTTCCCAAAGGTTTGACGAGACCCCTTAGGGTGTATGAGGACCTCTGTCCCTCTAGAGGACACCCCAAGGCCCTTGTCCTAGAGGGTGGAAAGTTGAAACTGAGATGAGATTCTTCTTCAGCCCAGGGACGTGCAACACATCCATGAACGATATGGGTGGCATAGTATCCCTCTGAAATGTCACTGTGCCACGCCCAACAACCCTGACAGTGGTGTCATCTCCAAGTGCAATATCCATCTTGACCGCAGGATCTCTGAGATCAGTGAAGTGCTCTCTCACACCCGTCATATGGCTTGAAGCTCCACTGTCTATATACCAAATGTTGGGTGTTGTCTCAACTGTCGCACAACAAATAAAGAAGGCACACTCCCTCACAAACTGTGTCGTAAACTCCTCCTCATCCGCTGCAGCGGCTGTACCACCCGACCTCCTCTTCTGTTTGTTGGGACACTGTCCAACATAGTGTCCCATCCTCTTACAAGCAAAGCACTTCACTTTGCTCATATCTCTCTTCTTCCCACTGTCACTCTTTGGTGGCTTGGCCCCAATCTTGGGACCCTATCTAGCAACTCTTGCTGGCCTTCTTCTTGCGCTTTGTCCAAAGAGCAAGATCCTCCTCACCCTCTGCAATACGTTGTTGGCTTGAAGATCCAGAGCTGCATCTCAGCTCCTCCTGTACGAAGTCATCCTGGAGTCTCTCCCAACCGAGCATAGCCTCCCTGGCCACAATGCCTCGCACAAAAGACCCCCATGGTTTGGAGAAGTTGTTTAAGGATGTCTTCACCAGAACCATGGGATCCACAATCTCGCCAACTATTGCCAACTCATCTCGAGTCTGTGTAAATATCCCGAGGTATGAGGTCACTGACTCTGACTTGAGCATTTGAATGCTCATGAGCTTCTTCTGTAGAACCATCTTCCGGTTCTGATTAGGACTCTGGTAGAGTTTGCACAATGAGTCCCATATCTCAAAGGAAAACTCCTTCCCAGTCAAATGGGGTATGGCATGGTCTCTCACCGCATCACAGAGAGTCCTCTTTGCCTTGGTGTTCCTCTTCCTGAACTCTGCTACCACCAAGGGAGCAGTGACAGGAGGAAGAACCACTATCCTCCAAGACAAATATAATCCTGGTCTTCCAAGGGGACCTGTTGCTAGCTCCTGCTAGGCTATCCTCTGCCCTCATCTGTGTCACCGACATGACTGCCCACTGAAACCCAAACTGATGCTAAACACTGCAAAAGAGAACAACCTCACTCTTGTACACAAAGGTGTGAAAAAAGGCTGTCCAAAACTGTCCAAAACAGTCCAAAAAACTGCTCACTGTATGCTTCACAAATCAACAAACTCTTAGCCACCTAGGCTCAGATACCATGTAGATTTTTGAGGAACTAGAAGGCTGCCCAACAGGTCTGTCTTTTGACCTCTTGTTGGGCTCTAAGTTTAGTTTATCAAAGCTGTCCTTGCTTCTGTTTTAAGGTCTGAAGTTTCTGCCAAGAATTCTGCCTTCAAACTGATGGTTAAGTGCTGTTTTAAGGTGCCCTTGCAAGTGTTTTAGTAACTGATGTTAGCACATGCAAATACCTTAAATCAAATAACACTCATTTAGGATCTTTAGATGCTCCTAATGCTGATATAAAACTAAGCATACATGAAAAATGAACAAGTGTAATTTTTGGTCGACATGACCCTGGATAAACCCCCCCGGGGAAAACTAGTTTGGAGTATATGTATATAAGGAGATCTGAAAGCAAATGTTACAACAAGAAAGCAAATACAAAGGAACCTGTCACTGCTGCTTTCTCATCTCAAGATAAGCAATGGTTCCTTGAAAAGTGCACCCCCCTTTGTTTTGCCTGCTAGAAATAAGCCTTGCACCCTTGAAGAAGATGAAGTCTGTTGTGTGTAAGCTTGCGCCCCTTTAGCCACAAAGGTGCACCCTCAACAATAGAGCTTCCTCCTCAACTGTTTGCGCCCTCAACCAAGTGCCTGCTAGTATGCGCCCCTCACTTGAAGCTTGCACCCTCCAACTAGCCTCATGCTCTTGGCCTCCATGAGAGCTTCCCAAACCTGTTTGCTCTTCCTCAAACACTTGCGCCCTCACTTGCTCCTCCTCTCCAACTCCTCTCCTCTTCACTCTATCACACAAGTGAACAATGAATGCCTCTCTCAACCCTTGCGCCCCTCTTTAGCCATCCTTAGCCAAACCTAGAGATCAATGGCTAAGATCATCTCTAGCCATCTCTAATCAATGGGTGAGATCTTCTCACAAGTCTCTCACTTAGAAACCCACTTTTGGTTAAGTTTCCTAAGTTTGCTTTATGTCTCTTAATTCACCCACAAAGTGAATTAATAGTCACTTTTTGCCTTAAGTGACAAATTTCACTTTTGACTTAAAACTCCTAAGTCAAAGTGAAATTAGACATAAAGTAAAGTACACGGGTCAAATCATTTCCTCTTGTGGTTAGAGAGACACAACCACAAGGGGACCACTTCCCAAGGTACACCAAAACTCAACAATTCCAACATCCCTCGTAAGATTGAATTGGGAAAAATGTGATACAACAGAACTTTGCTAAATAAACATTACAAGAACCCCCTCTTAATGTTTAGTTGGGTAGGAATTTTTCCAAGAAATTTTGCTGATCTAGCCCCAAATTGGAAAACAACCATTAAAAGCGCTAGAATTGAATGTGCCACATGTTATGCTAACTAGGCTCGTGCCATTTGGTTGAATCCAAAGGCACCACTTAGGAGGAAGTGAATATGGAATTGAGTGCCACTTGGTTGAATATGAAGGCACCACTTAGTGAAGGTGGCAATGGGGGTGCCATTCTTTATTACTTGATCAAGGCATTGAGGTGCAACATGCTTCCATAAAAGATGATAACCACTGTAATGTACCTGGTGCATATCCGGGTGTTAATAGCGGTGGAGGTTTGTGATATGATGATAACCACTGTAATGTACTTGGTACATATTTGGGTGTTAACCACTGTAATGTACTTGGTACATATCTGGGTGTTAACCACTATAATGTACTTGGTACATATCTAGGTGTTAACCACTGTAATGTACTTGGTGCTAAACGAATGGAATGACTATTTGTATTTTTTTGGGGTGTTCATTTACTACTCACCTCTAGGGTTCTTGCTACGTGGTTCTATACTAGTTGTATTTCTATATGGTGTCGATCTTCTTATTTGGCAGTCATCATCCCCAATAGGCTTTACAAAATGTGTATGATGTGTCTTCTAGTGTTTGTGATAAATCTATATGTAAGGAAACTTTGGGCAGGACTTTGGGTTGTTTTTGTCTTTCGAAAGTTCTATCTCAGTGTAGATCATCTATATTATGTTTTCAAGCATCGTCACATGTGTTCTATATGCCTATATGCTTTTGTGCATGGCCTCTTGTATTCTTTCTTTTGTTCGATGTTTGACACCGATGGCATTTGAAGTTATGACTTTGTAACCATTTACAATGATGGAGTTTAACATTTGAAACTTCATAATATTTAACCACCTGGTTTCTTTAAATTAAAGACTAACTTTCCTTTTTGTTCTTGGATCGTCTTTCCAAAGACATCCATCTCCCCAGTGCTTTGTCCTCACAACTTTCCATGAACCTTTCAACTTGCATCTTCACAAGTTTACAAGCTTCAGTATTGCTTTGATACCATGATAGAATTTACAATGCATACATTCATCGAGACTATCTTGGGGAGATAATAAGATAAGATAAGATAAATGTATTAATGTCCAACAAATGACCACTGAAGTAGGTCAATGGGACTATTTTAGGTACAATGATGTCTACCCAAACGAGAGTGCTAAAATGGCTCCTATATAAAGGCAAGAAACAAGAAGTAAAACAACAATCTAATCTAAAACTAGAAGTCCGACTTCAAAGAAGAGGCAACCTAGGAGAAAGGAAGAAAGAGAGATGTACAAGATGAGTGGCTCTTTAGCCTATGGCACTAGTAGTAAGAGGTCTTGTTCCATTGGAGCCATCTCTTTTAGTATCTGAGCTTGAATGGAGAAAACTCAAAATAGATGTCTGTCTAGAAGAAGAAGTAGGTGAGGAGCTCGAATGAGTGCGATGTTGTTGTTTGGAAGGAAGAACTCGTTGTTGAGGTCTAGAAGATATCATTTGGCGATTGTACTGACTACCAGTATGAGGTCTGTTCTAGTGGCGCCGTCGGGGTCTCACGGAGGAAGGGATAGGGCTCTGCGTCCTCACTGATATGCAGTCATCTCTGTCTGTCTGTCGCTTGGTGCCCCTATTCGAGAGCATCATGAAAAAGGAAGTAATCTGTGGAGTGGGGGCAGGTCCAGGAAGTGGATGTCGTTGGAGGATGGAAGAGTAGAGGCAAAGGGCCTATAACATGTATATGGCCAAGCATCTCTGGTCAGGGTAACTAAAGAAACTTCCAAGCGTCTATAACTCTCAAAAAAGGACAGTGGAACTATCCTTGAATCTCGTAGTAAACCAGGCAACGAAAGATGAAGTGCTCCTTTGTCTCAACCTTACGAAGATCCCACAACTAGAAGATATTGTTTGATCGACTAATCTGGTGATCAGTCTCAATCCATAGCCTATGAGATCCAACTCTAAACTGGCCCAAGGGGATTCAAAGGGTGTGCATCCAGTGGTGAAGTGTGTAATGGGGTCGAACAATGAGTCCATCCCTCATAGCCATGAAGTGCTTTGCATAGAAGGCCATCTTTGGATGCAAGCCACCCTGAGGGTTTATCCAAGTGACCGCAAAAACTGCCTGTAGATATCATCTCTGATGATTGTGTTCATCTCCTTTTGTGTAGGTAATAGGTGGTTGGGTGCAACAAGGGAATATTTGAATTGAGGGAGTCGATCCATCATAATGCCAATAGATCCTAGAAGATCTGAGACCCCGACATATGAGCATCGAGAACGAACCAAAGAACTAATGGATGCAAGGGACTCAAATGAATGATAGGCCATGTAAGGACACTGATCCCGTCCATTTGTTGTATCGATGAAACTCCATAGGTGGTGCAGGAGTGAGACGTGGCCAAACACTGTCTCAAGTCGAAAGGGGTGAGCACCATACTTTGTGAGGATGATGGGCTGAGAGACTATCTGCATGCACCTAATAATGCGGCAAAGGAGGATGATCTGTACTCTTTGCTAAAGACCAATCAGACACTAGTAGACCAGGTCCCCACACCTCGAACAATATAAAACTGTGGGTTGAATAAGAGTATTCATGAATGACATCTTGGACATTATGTCCTAAAAATGGTTTTGGAAACATTGTCTCTCAAGAAGGGCCAGAGAACCATAGCCCTTGCTGACTCGGGGCTGAAGTGCATGGTGCAGGCTGAAGCGAGGTCCTATGAATAGTACTCCCAAATAAGTATATGTGCAAGTGATCTCAATTTCCTCTCCGCTGAAGGAGAAATGGGTGATAAAAAATGTTATTCTTCGACTCGTTGAAGATCATGACCTTGGTTTTGCCCAGGTTGATCGTCAATTGTTGAAGGTTGCAAAAGAGGGCTAGGGCATCCAACTATCTCTGCAATCCTTGAGGAGATGAGGCTAAAAGGATCACATCATCGGTGAAAAGTAGGATAGAAATCATGACATGGTGAGGAGGCACCCATCTCCATCCTGGATGTGCTCATGCAAGGAGGACTCCAGCTTGTCAATGTAGATACCAAACAGTGTGGGGGATAGGGCGCAACCCTGTTTGATCCCAATGGTACTCCTGATAAAAATGAAGAATTAACTTTATTACTAATGCTGCAGCAACACATCTCTCACGCACACTTAAATCATGGCACATT
>ML801325.1:232014-254849 GCA_009831015.1 Picea engelmannii | reverse complement strand
TATTAACATGAGGTAAAGGAGGCCAAAGCTCAGAGGCTTATTCTGGATGGGGTGAAGGACCTCCTTATCCCACACTTGGCTGAGAAGAAGACAACCAAAAAGATGTGGGATGCACTGAAGAACTTGTACGAGGCGAAGAATGGAAACTGAAAGATGGCCTTGAAGGATAAACTAGATGATGCTAATATGGGTAAGGGTGAGAGTGTGACTTTTTATCTTACCCGGGTAGCTCAAGTGAAAGATGAGTTGGCTGTAGCTGGGGAGGTCATTTCAGATTCAGAGTTGATGATGATAGCCTTGAAAGGGTTCACCAAGGAATGGGAAGTCTTCGTGAAGTGTGTGGTGGGTCATGAGCATCTACTAGGTTGGAGTAGACTGTGGGATGATTTTATTGAGGAGGAGATCTGGGAAGGATCTCAGAGCAGTGGACAGAAGGGAGATGGAGCTAATGAAAAGAATGTTGCTCTTATTGCAAAGGGCAAGGGGAAGAAGAAAGGAAATTCCGGGAGGGACTTGAGTAAAGTCAGATGTTACTGTTGTAAGCAGTTGGGGCACCTTGCTTCTCACTGTCCTGAGAAGAAGAAGAAGAAGAAGAAGGAACAAGAGTGGCCCGATACATTTGCTACAACAACTATGGAGGACTTTTCATCCAAGTTTGATATAGATTTTTCTTTGGTCACTCTAGTATCCAGTGTCGTAGTGGTGGATTTGGGGGTGATAACAAGGGGATTGTTAACAGTGGAGCCTCTTGTTACATGACGGGAATCTGGCGAGTATTCCTTATTATCATAGAGACAGATCCTGATCGAGCCGATGGAGAGTGAAGGAGTTATGGCACGAGTTGTACGTGGAGTTGGAAGGGTTAGATTCCGACTCGAGTATGGAGGACTTCTGGAGGTTGATGAGGTTCTCTTTGTTCCAGGGTTGAGGGTTAACGTGCTCTCGGTTTCAGCCTCGGAAGATGTTGGATATTGTGCACTGTTCAAGAGGGGACATGTATTTATCTACAGGGAGGGAGCGGATCCGGTTGAACCACAACTGATTGGTGATCGGATGTGTTATGGCACAAGTTGTAGGTTGGGCAAAGCCCGACCCAACCAAGGAACAAGTGCTCTAACTATAGGAATCCTACACCCAATGTCACCTCGATGTAGGTCTCGCACTTCAAGGGTGACTAGGTCACTCTAGGGAGGCGATCCTGGTGACCCTAGGGGGATTGAGATGAAGATGGAGGGAAGTGGAAAGAAGCCCCTAGAGGTCAATTCTAAATGGAAATAAAGGTAGGGAGAGATGCCTTGTAAGTTAAGAAACAGATGCCCCACAAGTAAGTGCTTTTTCAGATGAGTGTACCTGCCCGAGACACAATAAATTCACTTTGCAACAATATATTTTAGTTGGATCAGCAAGTTAAGCTTGCTGTCCCTAATTTGCAGCAGTAGATAACAATATATATCAGCAAATAAATGATACTATAAGCTGCTCAATAAGTGCTAGATATCAAGTAGAAAATACAAGAGAAAGACTAGCTAAACTTAAGATGTAAAGCCAAATTTTTGGCACAAAAGATAAGGCTGTTGTAAACAGTTGTCTGCAACAAATTATATCAGCCTTATGGCTGTAACATTCAATGTATTACAGCAAGAAAATCAGCTGCTGGAATCCTCTCAAAATTTGCCAGAAAGTGCGCTAGGACAAGTAGAGTAAGTGTGCAAAATTTGAGCCAAAACCAATGGTTGAATAAAGAGTTATTTGAGCAAGTATGTTAGGGTTTCTGCAACTCTAATGGATGAAGATGCAAATTTGTAACAACAACAATAACTTGCCCTTGGATGAGGACGTCCTAGTGGCCGTGAGGTGCCCAAGGCACAAGGAAGACAATAAACTTTTGCAAGAAGTAAAAAGACCGAAATTCACGTTTCCCAATGCAATAATTTATATCTCCAATGCAACAAAATATGACTAGTGCCTTTACTATTGGGTTAATGGAGTCACAAGGAGCTTAGAGAAGCTACCTCCTTGGGGGTGCAAGCCCTTTTACTTCCCAAGGCAAGTTTCTCTAAGCTAGGGTTTAAGCTAAGAGGGTGTATGCCCTTATACTTCTCTTAGCAAACCCTTGTCAATGAGATGAAACAATAAAATGAAGCAAAAATGGTGAAGACTATGGTGGGGGTGTATGCCCTTATACTTTCCACCTAGTTCTTAGCATAACAATACTTGACTTGAATAAAATGATAGCAAGAGAGTAAAAACCATACCAAGATCAAGAGAGATGCTAAGACAATCCACCACAAGAGCTAGAAAATAACCTTCCAAGATTAGCGCATCACTTCTTCCATTAACCATTAAAAAATTCAGCCATACGCAAGAGCTAAAGAGCTAAGGAGGCCGAAAATTTCAGACCAAAACCTCTTATGAGAGGAAAGTTATGATTTAATTTGAGATCTTATGATCTCTATTTTTACAAAAAACAACCAACATGGCTTGTCCACAAAATAAGGAGTAAAACACAAGATTAGGGGTCAACAACCCTAATCTTGCCTCCTTAACACAATAATATTAAACAATTCACTTAAAATTTCATCTTTTGCACAAATTAAACCTTAATTAAGGATGACGTCACCCCTTTAGAGGATGTTTTTCCACTTTGAGGAGGTCGTTGGTGCTGGAGAAAGATGGAAGAGCCTCCCAAGGCCATGTGTCAAGCATCTAGATGATCTATTCTTGGTAAAAACCCTCTTCTCCTCAAAACGTCCAAGTGCAAGTGAGTGGCACCTCACCACCAAGCCCCAATACCATGACGTCATGCTCAAAAGTGGGACGTTTTGCTCCTCCTGGGCAAATCGTTTAGCAAACAATGGGTGGGCTAGGTCATCCAAGTCATCATCAAGGCCGTCCAAGTCATCTCTCTCTCATCTGGCATGCAGACCCCTAACATCCAACCTGTGGGCTTGTAGCCCCATGGAAGCCTAAGCTAGGCTTGTTCTCCCAAAACTGTCCACCAACTAGGTCTTACAAAAACAAATGGACATGCCCTCTAAGGATCTCAAGTCACAACATCATGATAAGTGGATCCAATCAATAAACAAGGCATCTAAGCATGTGCATCAAAGATTACCATATCAAACAATTAATAGCTCAAAGACACTATGCGACTTGTCAAGCTTAAGTATTGGAGGGTTTACGAGATGTCCTGTTGGGTAGATCTTGCCCTAGGTCAAGGAGAGCCTCCGAGAGGTCCCTCTCTAAGCCATGTAGTCTGCATGAGGTGGATGGGGTCAAGTCTCAATGGGCATAAGGCTCATGACATACAAGGGGTCATAGTGTCTCATTCATGGGTGCCTTTGTAGAGGGTGTGTGGTACCTTCATCCGCAATGCACTTTTTCTAAGCCCATTATTTGCCTTTTATCTTTCTTTCTTTATATTTTCTTTAGCACAAGGAGAGGTTGAAGGTCATTGGCCTGGCATGGTGACCAGATGGTGGCAATATCACCCACAAATGCCTAATGGAAATGAGAAGGCTGGCTCGTGATGATACCCTCTTTCTCCTAGCCATGCAACTGAGAGTCACTGCCCTGGTTTGGTGACCAAATTATGACAATGTCATACCACTAGATATCCATGGATGTGATAGGTCGGCTCGTGATGAGAGATCCTATGCTTCAATCTACATTTTAGGCATTTCTTTGTTATATTATCGGTCCCCTTTTATTTAAAGATAAGCATTTTATTGCTTTCTTGGGTGAGCCCTGGGTGAAGCATTTGGAAGGTTTACATTTGGCTTTTATCTTTTACCCAACATCAACCCCTCTGGGCCTTTAGCCCCTTCTTCCCATAGAATGAGGGACAACCCCTTCTTGGGTCAATACACCCTAAAATCCCAAGAGATAAGGAAACGAAGGGGAACAATGATGGAAAATGGTAAGTATGGTCGGGAACGGTACCGTGGCTTATTAAGGGATTTCCCAGTAGCAAACCCATTCCCAAAGAAGACCACTTACTAGGGAACAATGTCAACCACTAAGGTGAAGCATGGAAAAAGGCATAATGTCCAAGCACATATCATGAAATCTAGAGCAATCTAAGATACAACATAATCAAGTGGCTTAGGTATTGAAATGATGCTCACCATAATATTGACTTGTACCTCATGGAGAAAGGCCTACTGCCTTCCGGAAGCCAACTAGTGTGGTAGATGCCATCTATAAACTTGTGACCATCTGTGGTGGTGAGTGGGTTTTCCATCTGTGCAAAGCGTATTGTTGGTCATGTAGTCTCTTGGCACTCCATATCTCCAACCCGAGGGCCTCGAAACATCATCTCTTTAGTTATCCACAAAATGGGGATAACATGATGGATAGGTTGTACGTGTTGCGAGGACAACCTTCAGGTTATGATTCAACGTCGAATGAGGAGCAGGAGGCTCCTGAGACTGCGATGGGCCCAAGGATTCAGTCTTGCATTCCGAGGGAAGAGAAGGAGTCTCTTCTGAGCACCGACAGGAGGCTCATCTGGTGTGATCGAACAGAAGCTTAGGGTGGATTGGATTCTCCTAGGAGCTCATGGTTCAGGGTTGCTGTTAGGAGGAGGTCTTCTGGTTCGAGTTCTGTGCAGGTGTTGAGGTTGGCTATAGGTTCAGAGGGAGCTCCTACTACGCACAATGTGATGGGACCAGATGATGGTGATGGCAGCGAGTACATACCTCGCTAAGAGGGAGTGTTATCTTTTATAGCTCGGGAAGTACTCTGCATGTTTTGTCTTGTATGCGGAAGTGACCTTGTATTTACACTACTAGGCACTTGATTTTGTAATGGGTTTTTATAAAGTTGTAATAAAGTGATTCTTTTATTAAAGTGACTTTTTTATTAAGTGTACCTTCTAATACTAAAGCGACTTTATTTCATAAAGTGCACTTATGTTATAAAGTGATTTTGTACTTTAATATTTTAAGTGATTTATTTTGGAGGGAATGAATCATGTCCCTTGATCATGTAAAGGCAAGATTAGATATTGGTCATTGGATTTAGGGATAGGGAAGGTGAAAAGACACTTGGAAGGTGAAAGGTCACTTTCGAATTATAAAAGAATGCATTGTGTATTGTGCAAGACAATGTGAAGAAGAGATTGAGAGATTTCCGAGAGAGCTTTGAGGAGGAGAGGAAAGGGTAGCAAGATGGATGCATTTCCCATGAGAGTTTGGGCACATTTCCCAAGGCAAAACTCTGTTTTGTGTGCTGAAATTTATTGTTGTGTAGGAGGTCGTATTGTATGGATTCGTACAGTTCGTACTACAGGGAGGAGGGAACGATTTTCAAAGCAGTTTGTGGGCACAAAAATCGAGGCTGTTTTGAGCATTCTTTGCTACAGAAAGGGGTCATACAGATCAAATCGTACAACAGATTGAGGGCACAAATTTCGAGGTGCTGTTTTATGGGTGGGCTGTACAACAGTATAGACTTGGCACTCTTTTTAAGGTAGATTTTTGGAGGGATAACTTGGGTGCTGTAAGTGGTTTTCTCTTGGCTGTAAATGTAATCTGGGTCGTGATATAACTTTTCTGAAGCTAATAAAATCTCTCTCTTTGGGTTTCCCCACATTGGCGTTTTCCTTGGCTGGTTGCCTAAATTACTGAGTATTACATGGATGTGTGATCGCTGTTCATTGTGTCTATTCCGCTGCAAAAGTGCTTAGCAATGTGTATTTCTGCTTATGACAATTTCTGAATGTGGGTTTCATGCATCTTAGAATTCATAGATGACAATTATCTCTAGGTTGCTATGTGTATCACATAATATAGTGCATGCTGATTTTGTCATTAAATTTCTACAACATTTGAGAATCTTTGTAGATAATAAGATAAGATAATATAATTTTGTTAATGTCCGGCTAGTGACCACAAAAGTAGGTCAAAGGGACTACTGAGTACAATGATGTCATTACAAAGCAGGAGTATCGAAAGGTCTCCTATAAAGGCAAGATGCATAAAGTAAAATGACAATAAGATGAAATAAGGTAAAGCCATAGATAGTGAGATCTATATTGAGACATGAAAAACCCTCGATCCCGTGCCCAGAGACTTGCTCGGACGAGATGTACTCTAGGAAAAGATCTAGGAACGAGAGGAATCAAAGGTGATGAAATAGGTCAATCATGGAATGGACCCATCTCTCTTACCATTCGAGGCTGAGTGAAGAAAGTTGAGTATAGTAAGATGTCCAAAGTGGGAATTGGTGGGATGCCTGAATCGTCCATTGCGTTGCTGATTGGAAGAGGTAGAACCCCGACGAGGCCTGGGGGATCTCATCCGTCTCTTGGGAAGGGGTCTATTCTGTCATGTTGCTGAAATCTTGTAGGACGGAGGAAGGTCCTACGAGTTCGCACTGATCTGGAGTCCGGAGCTGTGCTGGTGTCGGTTTGTTTCTTAGTGCCCCTCCCAGAATGTAGCATTATGAAGGAGGCGATCTGCTGAATAGGGTTTGGTATTGTAGGAGGTTGAAGAGTATGGGCTCAGAACTTGAGGGCCTCATGTATGTATAAAGCTAAGCACCATTGATCAGGATAGATGAAGAAGCCAATGAGGGTCTGAGACCCCCTGAATAGGCAATGAAACCACCCTTGATCTCATAGTAGATGGGGTAGCGGAAGATGAAGTGCTCCTTTGTCTCGACCTTCTGTAGCTGGCATAACTGACAGATCCTGTCTAGTCGATCGATTTGTTGGTTTGTCTTAACCCAAAGTCTGTGGCAGCTCACTCTAAACTGGCCTTGCGAAATTCGGAGAGCATGCGCCCAGTGGCGAAGTGTATAATGTGGTCAAACGATGAACCTGTCCCTAAGCCCCAAGAAGTTCTCATCGTAAAAGGGCATCTTTGCACGTAATCCACCAGGAGGGTTAACCCAAGTGATTTGGATATATTGCCTGTAAATGTCATCTCTGATGATCTTTTTCAACACCTTCCTCATTGGTAGGAGATGTTTAGGTGCGTCCAAAGAACATCTTAACGGAGGGAGACAATCTCTCTGAATGTCCACGAACTCTAAAATATTTGAAACCCCCATGAACTAACATCACCATGGTTGTAGTTCCCTTTACCGGATTTAAATCGTCACTTTGAGTTTTGTAGTGCGTGCATGAAGTATGATGGTCTCACTAATGAATGATTTCCTTTTCTACCACATCAAATTTGGGTTTAAAATTTCTTGAAACTTTAAGAATCACAGATTTTAAGAATCAATGCATAAAATAAATGCCCAACTTATATCTACCTTTTTCACCAGTGTTACCTCACAAACTAGCACCTCTATATTAAAGTCTAAAAGATTGGCACTAGCATATGGGAAACTGAGGAAGGCTAATGTCACTTCACCCAACCCTCTTCACACTTTAGGTTGGCTCTTCTTCAACTTAAGGGGGGCTTCCCTAAGGTAGGATTGCTAAAGATAAGATAAGATAAGATAAAATAATTTTATAAATGTTCAACTGATGACCACAAAAGTAGGTTAAAGGCACTGTTGAGTACAATGATGTCTTTAGAAAGCAGGAGTACCAAAAGGTCTCCTAAAAAGGCAAGATGCAAAAGGTAAAGTAGAGTTGAGGGTGAGAACCAAGTTGAGGCATCAACAACCCTCAACTCCAATCCTAAAAACTTGCTATGGGGTGGGTATGTATAGGAGGAGAAGATCCAGGAATAAGAAAAACCAAATGTAATGAGGTAGGTATGTCATGGAATAAGCTCAATATAGTATGATGTCCATAGGGAGAACTTGTGGGATGTCTGGATCATCCACTGCACTGTTCTCTGGAGGAGGTAGTTTGCTGCTGAAGCATTGGGGTTCTCGGCCGTCTCCGAAGGAGGGATCTGATCCGGTCCTGTGAAATGAAGAGGAGCTTCAACAAATCAAGTGTTGTAGTATAGGAAAATAAAAAGTGATGGGTGGATCAAGCCTAGTGCCTATCCATTGAATATATTGAGTCTATACGATCATGAATTATGAGCTATATTCTCAAGTAATAAGGTAATGCTATAGCTGGAACGAACAAATTACAATATTCATAAATGGCTGTTTATGAATGAAGAAATATGATTTCAAAGGGCCTAATGAATGAGCACTTAACAAATGGGCATGAGGGTATGCTTGCAACTTAGAAAATGTAATTTCCAGCGAACTCTAATTTAAGAAGACACAACATTCATTAACACTTTCCAACTATGTTACTAGATTTGTCCGCCATGGGGGATGGATCCGCAGATCTTCGGATTGGATACTGATTCGGATTAAGATTCGCTTGAATCCACCCAAGATTTGCTTAGTGCCCCCTATTTGCTCTCCTGTCTTAGTACGATGCTGACTTGTGTTTAAGTCACATCCTCCCTATTGCGGTGTGTCTCTACATGTGTCTAAGCCCTATCCTCACTGTCACAGTATGTCATGACATATGCCTAAGCCTCGTCCTCCCTGTCGCGGTATGTCCCGACCTGTGCTAAGCCCCGTCTTTCCTGTTGTGGTATATCTTGACATGTGCGTAAGCCTCATCCTCCCTATCGCGGTATGTCCCGACCTGTGCTAAGCACATCGAATTCATGGTATAGTTTATATTTTTTAAATTTTAATATCCAAGTTTATGTAACATTTTATAACTTAATAATTTAATTTTATAACATTATAACGCTATAAGTTTAATATCTAATTTATGTAATATCTTTATCTAAGTTTTAAAGTTTATATCTTTTAATTTATATTAAACTTTTAGATATTCTAAGTTTATTATTTAATTTATACAAAGTAATTAATATATTAAATTATTCTTATTTATAACTTAATTATTATTTATATATTATAAGTTTATCATTTAACTTTCATAAAATAATTAAGGTATTATATTAGTTATTATTATTACTATTATTATTTTTGAGGGAACAACTCCTCGGAAACACATTAGGTACTTCCCCTCATTGTTAAACTTTTGCAACCCAACTACTGATTTAATGTGCCAATAAATTTAATTACCCAAAAACTTATTTCAGAAATTTATGCACGAAAAATACAACCGAGTTCTTAACTTATGCACAATAGAAAATAAACAAGAAACCAAGCACATAAAAACTCACAAAATAAATTTACATTTGGAAACCCTAGTGTGAGGAAAACCAACAAGGAGGGGCTTTATTGTTTGGCTTCAGAGGAAAAATTACAGCAACAATAAACTCAGAAATTTCTTACAACAAATTTGCCCTTTTTCTGTAGCTGTATGGCCCAACCAAATTGTGTTGTACAACCCAACAATTCGGCCCAACAAACTCAGCCACTGTACGACCTTGGTTCGACCTTGTATGACCCATAAATTTTCGGCTTGTACGACCTCTCTCAGCTCGGCCTTGTACGACCCTCAACTCGGCTTGTCTCACGTTGCTGTATGGCCCCTAGTTCGGCCTCCTTTTGCTGCTGCTGTATGACCCTCTTTCTCCCAGCCTGGTCACCCTCTCTCTCATYTGCCCAGTCGCCCTCTTTGTCAACCCAAAGCGCCCTCTTCTTCTCAACTCAAATGAGTGTGTGTCCTCATCCTTTGCCTCAACTCCTTTTTATCTTTTTCCATTCACTCTATTTCCCCCTTAGGAACTTTCTAAAAGACTCCAKAAAATTTCACTTGAGTGAAATATTTATTTCCTTAAGTTTAGAACTTAGGAAATTTGAGTGAAAGGCCTGTTATCGCACAATTTGTARTTAGGATAAAAGACGGATGAAAAGAGGTCAAACTGGCATAACTGAACCAATCCCACCCACTGTTACCTCGATGGGATGGTTCTTTCTATTTAGGGAGGTAAGGCCCATGGGAGAYGTCCCAGGTGACCTGGCGTTTTGAGAAGGCAAAAGGTTTTAGCAAGGCTAAGTGATAATAATCCCCCTCGCAAGTCACCACCTGATCAGAAAGTCCGGCTTATAGCCAATAAAGATAACCTGAAGTAATAACCAATAAGATCACCTACCCGAGACAAAGCAACAATAAAACTATATGTGCAAGTTTGCTCGCTGGTTAGTACTTCATATAATCAATGAATTTCTGATAATAAGCAATTGATCAATAATTGATGAAGTAAATCAATGTCTACAAGATAGCAATGATTACAATATATATATATATATATATATATATTACTTCTCAATGAATGCTAAAGGCACTTTACAATAACCAATGGCAATTAATCATTAATGTAACAATACTTGAAGCAACACTTTAGTTGATCATTCAATTGCTTAAAGACAAATAGATGCTGCACATAGGTGTTTATGGCACAAAAAAAAGATGACGACAACACTAGGGTTAGTAGAATTAGTCTAGACTAGGTTTAGTATGGTTAGAGTTTGTTCAAAAGTATTAGAAGTTTGTAGGATGAAGTTACTCAACACATGTGGCCTTAGATCAGTGCGTTCCTAGGGTATATGGAGTCGAAAGGAGGACGCAAAAGCTGAAGGATCAAGTGATAATGGTAAAACTAAGGACAAGAGAGTTAAACCTTGAGGTGTTGCTATGGCAAGGCCTCAAGGATGAAACCCTATGGGAGAGAGGCTCACTTTGGTGTAGAAAACCTAGGCCTCAGTGCTCTCTCCTCCTTCCTTAGCCTAATGGCAACGACTAGCTTAAATAATGGTTGATAAGAGGTAAGACAAGAGGGTTTGTAAGCAATGTGTTGCTAAAGCAAGGCTTTACTATGCAAACCCTAGGGAAAATCGGCTCACCAAGGTGTAGGGGAACTAGGCCTTGGTGCTTTTTCTCCTCCTTAGCTCAACAAATAGGAAAAACGGCTAGCAAGAAGAAGATGGATGGAGTGTTGCTATGGCAAGGCTGTATCCTCTTCAACAAATCAAAAGGCTAGAAAGAAAGAATAGAGTGTTGCTAAGGCAAGGCTCTATCTTACTTTAGCAAATAAAATGGCTTAAAACCTTGGTAGGGATATGAGACAAGGACCTTCAATGTGTGCTTGTCACCTAAGGTTTGATTCAACAAATTATAATAATAAATGCAAGAAAACAACACTACAACCATTCAATCAAGAAGTTTTGCAGAAATTTACTTACATCTAACAAATAAATCACATAGCAAAAACCCTAGTTGTAATACCTTCCACCAAGAGAAATGCCAAAATGCCAAGAAAAAGTCTTCCTTCAACAAGTGCGCCTTACAATTTCAGCCAATAACTCCAAAGATAGCGCAAATTTCAGACCTCACTAATGAGTGAGTGAAAGATTATGAAAAAATGAAGGTAAAAACCCTCAATTTATATAGTAGCAATGACCTAAATTACATTTTAGGTCATAAAAAGGCCGACAAGGCCAAAATACCAAAATCATATTGTTTTACATCAAATGTTTAAAGTAAAACCTTAATCAAGCAATAGAGAGACGTCATCCCCTTCCTGGGGTGACGTTAGCCCCTTTTAGGGAAAATGCAGCCTCCTTGAGTGAAACGTTAGCCCTCCTTGGGCTTCTCCATGCTGCCACACATGCCAAAACTGCCAAAGTTGCCTCCCAAAATGTCTAGACTGTTGGGTGATGTCCTGGGCCTTCCAAGGCCAACGTTCTTGTGGAAAGGGCTCAACCCCCCTAGGTACAGGTCTGCTCAGCTGCCTCTGGTGGATTCTTTTGCTCTTCCCTGGCAAAAATGCTCTGCCTTGTCTTTGCCCCTTGCTGGAGTCTCAACATCCATCGAGTTGGCTCTTAAGCCCCATGGAGGTTCGAACTGATCATCTCCCCATGTGTACCTGTCCAACATGGTACCTGTCCGTTGGGCATAATCCCGCACATCAACAGCTACACCCTCCATGGGCTCATAAGTCACAGGGATCATAGCAATGCCAATCACATCTCATCATCAATATTATTAAACATGTGCATAAAACCCCTATTACCCCAGTTAAATGCTCAAAGAGATTATACAAGTATGCAATACAAGTTTGGGGAAAGTGACAGGGCGTCCTATTGGGCTAGTGTCCACTGGAGAAGGAAAGTTCCCGGAAAAGACTAAATCTAAGTCATGTAAGTGGCTGATGTGGATAAGGGATGTCCTGACAGTGGGTGCAGTGAAGGTAGGGGAATGCAGAGCCTTACCTGTGGGTGCCTTTGTAGAAGGCGAGTTGCACCTGTCCTGGATGCAATTGTTTCCAAGCCCATTCATGCCTTTTATTCTTTATTCTTATTGCTTTTTCTTCAAGAAGCTAATCAAGGAACACTGCCTTGGCGTGGTGACCAGTGGTGGCAGCGTTACCCACAAGTACTTTCACAGAAATGAGAAGGCTGGCTCGTGATAAGACCCCTTTTCTCTTGGCCATGCAACCAAGAGTCACTACCCTGGCATGGTAACCAACTGCTAGTAGTGTCATACTGCTAGGTACCCATGGACCTAATAGGTTGGCTCGTGATGAGAGCCCCTATCCTCTGACTAGGTCTTGTTTTATTATTTTATGGGTCCCTCTTGTTTCTTGCTGAGAAGCCTTTTACTGCTTTCTTGGGATCCTTGGGCGAAGCATCTCGAGGTTTTATTTTTAGGCTTTTATCTTTTGCTAGCTTGCTTTTACCTTCTGTGCCTTTAGCCCCTTCTTCCCACAAGGCAAGGTGCAACCCTTTAAATGATTGGCCAACTGATCCGGATTTTATGAGCAGAACGAAATGAATACAGATTATTAACAGGTGCTTAACACAAAATAACAGAGATACAGTAAAACTCGTTTTCTATTCAATAACGAAATAAGCTGAAACTGTAAAATGCAGTGGAAACAAGCTTGCTGGAATGGTGGCGGCTCATCTCTGAGAAGAGATGTGACGGCAGCGCGCATTCGCAAGAAGAAAGTTACAATGAGGCTCTGAAGGCCTTTTTACAATAAGCAAGAATGCCCAAAACCCTAGACATCCAAAAACCTAACCCTAGGAGATGAAGCGCCAAAAGTCATGTGGGCCCCGTTTGGGTAAGCTAGTACATCAACTTCCCGGGGTCGTAACTTTTGCATATGATCTCCGTTTTAGGCGTGTGATAGCCCGTTGGAAAGGTATCGTCGAGGAGATTCATTTTGGGGCCTCAATGATGCCTTCGTCTATCATTGAGGAGCTCAATATCGAAAAACCTTCATTTAGGCCCTTAAAATGGCCTCGGAAGTAAAAACTGCTAAAAATAGTAAATTGCCAAAAATGTCAGAAAACTGTTTTGAGCCAGTTGGAAAAGGTGGGTGGCCACCGATATCCATCTGGATCACCAACCCAATGCCTAGACTAGTGAAATGGGGTAGATGAGTAGGAAGCAAGATGAAAAGGTGGTAATATGAAGGGAGCGGACGATGACTTTTCAGAAATCCCCCCAGTGGCAAACCAAAACCTATGGGCACAGGCTTGCTAGGTCATCCTGTCATCCCCCCTAGACATGGTCAAGTGGACAAGTATACTATCTAAGCATTCGTTAGAAACAAAAGGAATTAAATGCACATATTCAAAGGTTTTGAGGATAAGAGTGACACATACCATGATACTCAGACTCATTACCTCATGGAGGAAGAACCATCTCTGACACAAGACCAAGCCGATGGTGATGGATGCTGCTGTTGCTGGCAAAGTAGAGGCGTTGAAAGGGAGAAAAGACGGGCCCTCCAGGGCCATGCCTAAGTCGATCTGGCTCTCGGTACTCCATGTCTAGAACCCGTGGGCCTTGAGACATAATCTCCTAGTTATCCCTAAAAGTGGGGATAACAAGGCCAATAAAAATTATTGCATAAATTTTTATGCTTATCCTAAGTCAAAACTTAGGATAAAATAAAAAATGCCGATCTGGCTCATAATTAATCATCTCTAGCATGCCTGGACACTTAGGCCTATGCTGAGACACCTTCCAAGCTACACATTTAACACTCCCTCTTAGTGAGGAAGGTGTTCTGTACCACCCCCAACTTATCCTTGAAGAAGACAAGCTTGCCTTTCATCAAGGCCTTTGTGAGAATGTCTGCAACCTGTCCACTTGTAGGCACATACTGTAGCTTCACTGCCACTTTCTGAGCACATTCCCTGATGAAGCGAAATCTGATCTCAATGTATTTGGATCTGTCATGGAATACTGGATTTTTAGAGAGCTTGATGCAGCTCTGATTGTCACAGTGTATGACAATAGTCTCCAACTTCTGGCCAAACAATCCTATGAGAAGCTTCTGAAGCGAAATGGCCTCACATGCTGCTAAGTTGGCTGCCATGTACTTTGCCTCAATAGAGCCCAATGCAACCGACTTCTTTTTTCTGTTGAACCAAGAAACAACTCCCGATCCCAAGCTTAAACAACACCCTTAAGTGCTTTTCCCGTCAACTGTGTTGCCTACCTAGTCAGCATCTATAAATCCCATCAACTTCACCCCATCTCCCTATGTAACCCAACCCATACTCAACTTTGCCAGCAGATATCTCTGAACATGCTTTGTTGCCACATAGTGTACTCCCCTCGACTCAACCATGAATTGAATGAGTGTGTTAACTACAAAGCATATATCTGGTCTAGTGTTGACCCGATACATGAGAGAGCCAATCAATTGCATGTATAATGTAGGGTCCATTGTCTCAGATCTGGAAGCATTAATCTTCTTCCATAGTCACCATGGGCGTAGACATAGGCCTACAGTCCTCCATACCAAACCTCTTTAGAATCTCCACTGCATACTTCCCCTCTCTAAGGAAAGTTTGACCATCTCGCTGCCACACCTCTAACTCCAGAAAGTAGTAACTCCAGAAAGTAGTGCATCAACCTCAAATCCTTCATCTCATACTCCAAAGCAAGGTCCCTCTTGCACTCTGTTATGAGCCTCTCTGAACCTGCGAGAAATAGGTCATCCACATACAACAAAAGAATGAGTGGCTTACCTCCTACTATGATGTAGTAGAGGTTTGAGTCTGTCTCACTCTTGGTGAAGCCCATCCCTTGCAAGGAGTTGTCTATCCTCGAATACCACGCCTGGGAGCTTGCTTGAGCGCATACAAGGCTCTTTTCAACCTACATATGTGGGAATCCTTCCCTTGTATTTCAAAACCCTTTGGCTGCTCAATATACACCTCCTCTTCAATGATGCCATAAGGAAGGTCGTCGTCATGTCCATTTGGTGGATCTTCCACCCCATCTCAGCTGCAATAGAGATCACGACTTTGATCAAAGTTTACTTGGCTACTGGGGCGAAAGTCTCATCGTAATCAACTCCCTCCTTCTGAGAGAACCCCTTAGCCACAAATCGGGCTTAACTTTTCCACACTACCATCTGCAGTGCATTTGATCTTGTAGATCCACTTTGAGCCAATAACTGATTTCCCCTCAAGCCGGGGCACAAACTCCCATACATCATTCTTCATGACCAAAGCATATTCTTCCACCATGGCATCTCTCCACACTTGCTGTTGTGATGTCACTTGAAAGCTGGAAGTCTCGGCCTCTAACAATTTGCTCATCAGGGCCATGCAATTGGAAAATCTCTATGGTGCTCTACTCTCCTTGACAAAAGTCTTAGGAGCACCCATGTACTCATTTGCCTCTCTCAATGTCTGCTCGATCCATCTGGTCTTCCTCCTCTTGGATGATGAATGAGTATCTTGTATTGGTGGAGCCTCCTGCTCTTTATCTTGCTTTGAAGTCTAAGCTTTTGTATGTGTACTTGTACCTGTAACCCGTGTCTCCTCTTCCTTATGAGTCTCAAGCTCCTGATCCCATGCTGCTGCTGGAACAGTACCATGAGCCTTCTTAAAGGCTCTATCCTCCTCAAACTTCACATCCCTCTTGACCAATGTCTTCTTGAATGCTGGAATGTAAACACGATATGCCTTAAAAGTCTCACTGTAACCAACGAAGATCACCTCCTCAATAGTTGCCTTGAGCTTCGTCCTCTTCTCTAAGGGGGCATGACAATAGACTAGGCATCCAAATATACTAAAGTGTCCAATTTTTTGTTTCTTCCCTATAAATACCTCCTTTGGAGTCTTCCTCCCCAACACCCTATGAGGACTCCTGTTCTGTATGTAGACTGCAGTGTTGCAAGCCTCTGCCCATAAGGATCTAGGCATATTCTGATTATACAACATTTCCTTTCCAGCCCCAACTATGGCCTTGTTCTTCCTTTCTGCCACCCCATTTTGCTGAAGGTTGTATAGAACAATCGATTCCCTCTTTATCCCAACACCTGCACATAAATCCTTGAAGGCCTTTAAGGTGTACTCGCCTCCATTGTCAGATCTCAGTGTATCGATCTTTCTTCTCGTCTGGTTCTCCACAAGAGCTTTGAACTCTTGGAATCGACTGAAGACCTCATCCTTGGTTTTCATGAAATAGATCCAAGTCTTCCTGGAATGGTCATCGATGAAGGTGACATAATACTCGTACCCACTCAAGGATACCAATGACATGGGCCCACATACGTTTGAGTGTATCAAATCAAGAATGCCTCTTGTCCTGCTGTCATTGTTTGGGAAAGATGCCTTGGTATACTTACTCATAGCACATCCCTTCCATACCTCATGATGCTTTGTGTTGAAGCCTGGAAGGCCTATCACTATCTCATTGAGCACTTTGAGTGCTCCATGACGCAAATGCGCCATTCTCCTATGCCACAACTCTGCCATGTCACAAGTGTTGCTCACCAATGCTCGAGCTCTCTCAAACTGAAGCTTATACAACTTCTTTCTCCTGACTCCAATCACTTTGGCTGTTTTGGAGTCCTTGGGCCGAATGTACACTCTCCCATCCTGGAATGAGATCACATAGCCCTTGTCCTCAAAGGTTGAAACATAAGGTTCTTCGTCATCCATGGAACATACAACACATCCCTCACCATCAGTGGCTTCCCGGACTCCCTCTGAAATATTACTGTCCCATGGCTTGCTGCCCGACACTTGGCATTATTGCCCATCTCAATATAGAGGTCCATCTTCTCCTCCTTTAAGTTGGAGAAGTAATCACACACTCCAATCATGTGACTAGAGGCACCACTGTCAATGTACCAGACTTCATTGCTGGCTGAATTGGAAAGACATGCAATGAGGGAAAACTCATTCTCAAATCTAGCTGCAAACTCATTAACTTCTGTTGAAACTGAAGCTGCCATCTGTGAAATCTTGCTGCCCTTATTCTTGTTTGGGCATTGGCTGGCAAAGTGTCTTGGTTTGTGGCAAGCAAAGCATTTCACTTTGCTTAGGTCCTTCCTATTTTCACCTTTTGAAGTCTGACCCCAACTTGAGCTCTTCTTGGTTTTGGTTTTGCCCTTGTTTGCTAGGGCCAAATTCTCCTCATCCTCAACTTTCGGTTGGTTGGCCTACGAGGTAATAACTCGCATCTCCACTTGGGTGAAGTCGTCCCATAGCCTCTCCCAGTCAGGAAGTTTCTCCTGTGCTACCACTCCTCGGACAAACACGTCCCATTGCTTGTTGAAGCCACTCAAGGTTGTTTTCACCAACTTAGTCTCATTCACGACTTCCCTTCCAGCTCATCTTTGATTTGACTGAACTTGGTGAGGTGTTGCTGTCCTTATACACACCTACAAACGTGGAAAAGTCTCAATCCACTTGGTGTGTCCTTGGAGGCACAATGCCTAAGTCCAAACCCACTGTCACCTCGATTTGGACTTCTTTTGTCTAGGCTTACTCCTAGGGAAGCCAAGGGGGGTAGACCCTACTTACTATGTGAGTTGTTTAGTGAATTCTAGGAGTTGATTTTAGTTTTGTTAAGTTAGGGGGAAATCTAACCTATATGGCAAGCAACAATGCTAATGCACAATTTCAATGACAGTCAAATCCTTTCCCTAAGGTCAACTAAGACTAGTGCCTAAAGGTTGGGCAAGGGGTCAACTAAGATTATACAAAGAATACAAAGAATTGAAAGATCTAATTACAAAAGAATAACTCTATTTCAAGTTACAAGATGAAACAAAGCAATGACAAATATACAATGTAAATGTAAACTACAATATTACAAGATGAGTTAGATAGATGCACAACAAGAGATAAACTATTGCCAATGAACAAGACAACTAACTAACCATAAAGCATGAACTTGGAAAAGCTGGAAAAAGGAACAAGTGCGCATTTTCTAAAGATGAAAGAGCGAATAAGAGGATGTGCGCAAATTCTGAAGCAAGGGGGGAAACCACTTACCAAGTGCCCCAAAGAGATGGTGCGCAACTTGATAGTAGCTTGCCCTTGAACATAAAAACTACTTTAACCACAATGAACTTGAAAGTAAATGATCAACTTGAAGGTAAGTGCTAGTGAATTGAAACCATAAGCATGTAAATGAAAGCCTTGAACAACAAGGTATACACAACTGAAAGATACTGAAAATAAAGTGCAAGTGTTGTGAAATGTATTAGATAAATTTTAGAAATTTTTTAAGAGTCTCTCTATGATTAGGGGGCTTAAGCTAATGTGAAACAAACCTAAGCTATGTGACTACCCCTAGACTCTTACCGCTTTGGCCAAAATGATAGCTGGGTGATCAAGAAGAAGGGCAAACAAGGCCCTTCCCTAGCTCCATAGGTCAACTCAGAAAACTTGGGTGCTCAAGCAGGGGGGACACCTAGTGCCGTGAAGTCATCCTTGACTTAGCACCCCCTGTAGCCTCCACAAGCCCCCTTTTTGGTGGCGAAAGTTGTACCAGTCCAAGGTGCCTATTTAGACTAGAGAAATTTGTCCTCCTAGTCTAGATTGCCAATGAATACTTGAAATAAAATTGCAAAGTAAAAGATCTACACTTAAGATACAAGATATTAAATTAAACCACTTAAGCAATAGATAGCAATATTAAGTGACTTTGCAAACTAAACAAATTAAAGAATGGGAAACTAGAGTATAAGCAATTATAGACAATATGAAAGAAAAGCAAACTAAACTATAGACAATCTTTACGATATAGCATTGGTGGCAAAGCCAAGCCTCTTTGCTAGGTGTAGGCAAAAGAATTAAAGAATGCAAGTAAATAAGAACTTGGAAAAGTAAATGACAATCATAGCCACTCAAACTTGTCTTAAGGACAAGTGGGGCAAACAATACTTGAAATAAAAACTAACAACCTCAACTAAGGCACAAGGAGGAGGACTAGCCTACCGATTTTGTGCCAAAGTGGGTGAAAAAAATTAAACAAATGCTTAACAAGAAAGGTAAAGGTCATAGCCTCTCAACCTTGTCTTAAGGACAAGTGGGGCAAAAGAATTGAAAGCTTAAAACAGAAAATAACTTCTAAATACTAGCCTTACGATTTAGCATAGGTGACAAAGCCAAGCCTCTTTGCTAGTTGTAGGCAAAAAGAATTAAAAAATGCAGAAATTTTTAAAGCTTTGAGAAATGCAAGCTCAAGAGACTCTCTTTGGGCTTGCTTACATTGTAAGAATGGAGAAGAAGAAGAGGGTATTCAATACCCTTACTTGGGAGGTTGTTTCTTGATGTTTTGTGGCCCCAAATGGGCAACACCTCCCCTTTACTGGTTTAGATCTGCAGAAAAAAAAAAAGTAAAACTTGCTGGAAATGCTGCAAAACAACCAAAAAAAACTTGGAATTTTTTTTGTTAGCAATAACCAGAAATTTTTAGTAAAAAAAACAGCGTATAATAGATGATTAAAAACTTATTCTATTACAAAAATATACCCAAAAATATTAGAGAAATATGTATGATAAAGAACATAAATCTTAAGAGGGTTTTAAATGGGTGAAGGAACAAATTTCCAGATCTGAAATTTGACCTTCTCCAACCCTTTGTGACCTGCAAATAGAAGAGATCAAGCTACAAGACAAGGAAGGAGGTGAGTAGATTAAAAAATGTTAACAAAATACTTTGCATAACAAAAAGAAGGGTTTGCCACAGTAGGAAGGGTTGTACCTTGCCTGGTGGGAAGAAGGGGCTAAAGGCCCAAAGGGTAAAAGTAGCTGGCAAGAGTTAAAAGCCAAAGATAAAACCTTTGAGATGCTTCGCCTAGGGATTCTCGAGAAAGCAGTAAAAATCTTCTCAGTAAGAAAAATGAACCCATAAAATAAATAAACACTCAAGGCACTAGTTGGTGGACAGGAGGTCTCACCACGAGCCGACCTGTTATGACCATGAGCATGTACAGGTATGACACTACCACCTATCTGGTCACCAAACCAGGGTAGTGACTCTTGGTGGCATAACCAAGAGAAAGGGGGTCTCATCACGAGCCAACCTTCTCATCTTCGTGAAATGTTTGTGGATAACGCTGCCACCTCTGGTCACCAAGCCTGGGTAGTGTCCCTCAACTCTTCCCTTGAAGCACAAAAGCAAAAGATCAAAAGATAATAAAGCTAAGAGTAAAAGGCAGTAAATGTGATAGGAAACAATGACATCTATGACAAGGTGCAACTCGCCCTCTACAAAGGCACCCGCAGGTAAGACTTACATTTCCCTGTTATCACTGCACCCCATGCCCAAACACTTACCCCCCGCCACCTCATACTCTTAGATGACTTGGATTGGCTCTCGCCTAGGAAACACCCCAAACTTAAGGAGGATTAGCCCCATAGGACACCCTAAGACCTTCTCCAAACTTGACATGTGAAATTGCATAACGTCTTTGAGCATTTCTTTGGGTAAAGGGGGGTTTGATGCACATGTTTGGGTAATTTGATTATTGGATGTGATTTACATGTTATGATCCCTATGACTTATGAACCCCTGGAGGGCGTACTAGTTGTTGTTGCAGGACCTTGCCCGATGGACAGGTACACATGAGGGAATGATTAGCTCAGACCTTCATGGGACTAAAATCCCACAGATGGATGCTGTAACCCCATCCAGGGGCAAGAAGACATCAGTGATTTGCACCGGGAAGAAAGAAGGACGTCACCTTTGGAGGCACCCTAACAGACCTAGACCCAGGGGGATCTTGCTCTTCCACATAGATGTTTGCCCTCGAAGGCCCATGACGTCATCATCATGACCTTGGACGTTATCCAGAGCTAGGGTTTCTGTTTTGGAGGCATTTATGAGCCTAGTGGCACATGTGGGCTTCATCTGGGGCCTTTGGAGGCCAAGCGCCCTACCTTTGAGACCCAATGTTCCACCTAAGTGCCTCAACGTCACCCTAGAAGGGCATGATGTCACCCTTGGAAGTGTTTTTAGATGCTACTTAATAATATTTATGTCTTAATTGAATTTATTTGTAAATTAGCTAGGTCGACGTTTATTTGACCTAAAATTAATTAAAGGTCACCGGTTTTGTATAAATAAACATAAAGTACATTCATTTGATCTTTATCCATTTACTCCTCAACTGCTTTTTATCTTTTTCAATTCACTCTATTTCCCCCTTAGGAACTTTCTAGAAGACTCCATAAAATTTCACTTAAGTGAAATATTTGTTTCCTTAAGTTTAGAACTTAGGAAATTTGAGTGCAAAGACAATAAAAATTATTTGATAAATTTTTATGCTTTTCCTAAGTCAAAACTTAGGGTAAAATAAAAAATGTTGATCCAAGTCATAATTAATTGTCTCTAGTATCCCTGGATACTTGGGCCTATGCCGAGACACCTTCCAAGCTACACACTTAACACTCATTTCGAGGATGGTACCTCGGGTAAACCCGATTTTGTAGAGAGGCTTTTTCGATAGCGTGCTCATTTAAGAGCCAAACATGTCACTTGCGGAAATTGAACTTGGGTGGGGGGGAAAACACCCCTCAGCACAAACCAGTCGGGCTAAACCCAATTGACAATATATCTTTGGGTATAATTAAGTATTATACTTTAATTATTAAATATAAGTATTATATGTTTTTCCATGTAATTCATACACAAAAACCACCTAAACTTTATCGTTGTTTATGGGTGGTAATCAGGATAAACATGTCACAAAGGCAACTACCCCGAGGACTTGATTTCGTTTGCAAATCATATCTCTCAACTACTCAAGCTAACACATCTAGCCATAATAACAATATTATATATTAGAAATGTAAATATAAATTATATATTTAAAAATTTATACTTTTTGAATTTCTATATAAGTTTTAGTTTTAAAAAATTAAAAAAATTATATTTATATTGTTTGTACCTTCCGTTTCCCCGTCGTATCTGGATCCTAGCTTTTCAAAAATCTGGCGGATCCAGATCCATATCCAAATCTTTGTAACTTAGATTTCCAACAACAAACATAAAGAATCCTAAAGGAAAATTAATCACAATTAACTCTTCCAAATAACTCCTATATAAAGAATAGATTTACCTTATGTAAGCCTTCATGACACACTTGAAGAAATTGTATTTCTTGCTTCCATATTTAGTAAATTAACATCCAAGCGCAAGTACATGCCTCGATCTTTCCATATCCTTAAAGATATTCAACAAATGCTCAATGGGAAAAGTTTCCATCTCCAACCATACAAATGAGGGAGAGAGCAACTCCTTATTTAGGTTTAAGTTCAACTCCTCTTACAATAAAAAATAAATTTAACTAACCTCATGAGAAATTAAATACTGAGTTAACTAGAAGCAGTTTCCAACAATAGCCAACAACCTCCTAAAAAATATGCAATAACTCAGTAAGGTGGACCTCCATCAATATCGTCAATGAAAATTGATCCACAACATGCATGCAAATGCGATAAGAAAGTGGCCCCACCATACATGTGTGGACCAATGGTAAGCTTGGTTCCAAGGCTGTTGGGAGCGCGAAGCGGGAGTGGGAAGCGCAGATTTTCAAAAATCTCCGGGAGCGGGAGCGTTTCGGGAGCGTTTTTTATATAATACATAAAAAATATATATTTTGATGCATATATATATATATATATAAAACATACAGAATGTTGAATCAATTGCAAAAAACATGAAAACATAG
>ML801325.1:201173-212240 GCA_009831015.1 Picea engelmannii | reverse complement strand
CCAATGTTTATCAAAAGTGTTGATGCAAGTGCATATATACAAAATATGCACACTTATTATGTGAGTTGTTGGATGGATTTATCCGAGAGATAGGCCCGCAGTATGTTGTCCAAGTCATCACGGACAATGCTGCTAATTATGTTTCTACTGGGAGGATGCTCATGGAGAGGTATCCATACTTGTACTAGAGTCCTTATGCTGCCCATTGCATTGATTTGATACTAGAGGACATGGGCAAACTTCCTTGGATCAAGGAAATCATCAATTCAGCTCGGAGTGTGACAATATATATATATATATATATATATATATATATATATATATATATAATCACACATTTGTTCTTTCACTCATGAGACAGTTCACAGGGAACAAAGAGTTGGTACATTCCACGATCACACGTTTCGCCACCAACTTCATTTCTCTTTAGTCGCTCCTCAAGAGTATGTTGGATTTACAGAGAATGTTTCTTTCTGATGAGTGGACTGCTTGTGTCTATAACACCAAACAAGATGGGCAAACCATAGCCCAATTTGTGGGACATGACCAAAGATTCTGGAGTGGAGTAGGCGAGGTATGTACCATTAGTGAACCTTTGGTAAAGGTTCTTCGATTGGTTGATGGTGAGAAGCCCACATTGGCATACTTGTATGAGGCCATGGATAGGGCTAAGGAAGCTATCTACCGATACTATGAGGACAAGGGGGAGGAAGGACTCACTAAGAGAGGTCAGATATGGGGTGTGATTGATGAGTGATGGAATAACACTCTCCATCGTCCCATTCATGCAACATAGCTCTATATCAACCCTGCATTCGCTTATGCTTGTGGATTTAATTTTGATGGTGAGGTCATTGATGGTTTCCTCTAGTGTGTTCAGAGGACGATGCTGACTCCAACTGAACGCTCAGAGATTTCTAAACATAATGAGATATATAGGATGGCATCCAGGATGTTGGGCTATGATATGGCTGTCCAAGATAGGACTACAAGGATTCTAGGTAAGCTTCAATATCAAATTTTGTTTATTCCTTTCTATATATTATATATGACATTTATTACGTGATGGAAATTCGAAATATAATTCGATGTCTTCCTTTCATTTTATTCATTGTAGATGTCTGGTGGAAACACTATGGTGGAAAGCTCCAAGAGTTGCAGAAACTTGCTGTTCGGGTGCTTGGTCAAACTTGTAGTTCTTCAAGGTGTGAGCGCAATTGGAGTGTCTTTGAAAAGATACACTCCAAGAAGCGCAACAGGTTAGAAATGTTAAAAAATGCAATAATCAAAATTTAAATTGTTTATATATATTTTTAATTAATTTTTACTACAATTTAGTATTTACCATCACTAACAATGGCTCTCGATGATCATACAGGCTAGGTACCCAACACCTTAATGACTTGGTATATGTCTAATACAATCTAAGGCTGTGGGTGAAGCAACTTGGCAAAGAACTTGACATAGAGGCCATTTCATTGGATGACATTGACACCACTGGTCAGTGGAGGGTGGAGATTCAAGAGCTTGAGATGGAGGAGGCACCCGAGTGGTTGGAGGAGGAGCCTGCAGATGGTTTGGGGGAGGAGGCAACAACAAAGGATGAGGAGGAGGAGGACGATGTTCCACTTCTAGTGGATACAAGGGTCGAGGAGGAGATTGATCTTCTGGTGCAACCAATGCCGCCACCACCTCCACGGAGAGCCATACTTGGAGTTGGACTTGGGTCCGTTGGGATCGGGAGGAGGCAACATACTTTGCCTTCCACCTCGTCCCCATCACTTACCACCTCAGATGAAGCATCTGGAGCAGTGAGAGCTTTGCCTTCAAGCTCATCCTGAGTACCTCCACGATCACCTACTGCTTCCAGAGGAAAAGTGGTGCCCTTTAACCGTAAAAGGGGTAGAGCAACATCACCTAGAGGGAATCAATGATTTGGATTCCTATGATCTATCATTTTCATTTTATTATGTACTATTTAGTATCTAGATGCCTCGTGATGATTCATCTCATGAGATACATTTATTTTGATCATTTGATGTGATTTTGTATCATCCTATCAGGATCATGTTTAAGAATTTTCAGTTTAATAATGATGTGACTGCTTGACATCTTATGCATCTTATTTATTAGTTGTATTTTCATATTTATGTAGCAATGTGTCTATTTGTTGTTGTTGTTGCTTTACATGTTTAAAAAATTGAAAAAAATGAGTGTTTTTGTATTTTTTCGAGGTCTTGCGACATTTTCTGAGATATTCCGATATTTTCCGCCGATGTCACCGATAAGTTACATTCCGGACCCTCACCAATCCTTTCCCCGAGACAAGATATACAACATTGGTCTCAACTGATATTTTGTTGTTTTTGTCTTTATTTCTATAAGTTTTAGTTTTCATTTTGCAAAAATAAAGTTGCCTCATGAGAGGTTGTTTTTCCTCCCGGTAGCTTTCTATATGCTTTTCCAGCCACAAGTCTTAAAGTTCGTCTTGTTGAGGGATGCTTTGATTTGCCACGCAGTCTTTCCTATATAGTGAGTCTGGATGAGGGTCATTTCAGCTATTTTCTAATGACATTTGAACCATTAGGATGGGTAGAACAGAAGAGACATAGGTATGTCATGAATAACATTGATGTTTGTCTCTTCGTTGTCTTTTGTTTTGTTTATTGTCTTGAGTCAGTGGTTCTCCTTGTCCAACACTAGGGATATGGTTCCTTCATTGATCTTGACCTTTCCTTACTTCGCGCAAGGGGAGAGGAATTCATCATTACCTCTTCTCCTTGCAGATCACCTCCCATCGACTACGACACATTATCTGGGGGTGGTCCAAAAGTATCTTGATGGCCGTTAGCCTCATTGGCGGTCATCTCGCACCTTACAAGGCTAAGCATCATTGGGCCTTGATTGGGTGATCCTTGTCAGTGTTAGACATCAACACATTTTTCACATTGACGGGTTGTACTCGTACCTAAGGGTCCATTAACATCATTGGTGGGTACCTTCGTGCCTAGTAGGGGTTTACACTATAGGCATCTAACTAGGAAACCTTTTCCTAGGTGTCGACTTCGACTCATTTTCCATTAGGAAGGGTGTACAAATTTGATGGTTGCGAGTAGCAGACTTGGATGAGACCCCCGGTTTTCAACAGATCAACAAAGGTGGGCCATGTATGCATTTGACTCCATATGCCCTTTGGACAGACATTCTGGTATCACCAGGTTATCACATGGATTTCTTATATGCAGGGATTTCTTAAAGGGGGTCATACATCCTTATATGCAGGGATTTCTTCATCATCGAGGACCTTGGCAGTTACAGATTTAGAGATTACACATGTTCTCGGCATCCATAGGGGGATCCAGTCCCCTTGAGTCGTCATTATTAACCCTTGGATTTTCTCACTTGGAAATCCTGGGGTAAGGATCCAGTATTATTTTCATCCACTGACATTCAAACTTTTCTTCAGAGACATCATTTGATCAGGTTGAGGTTGTTTCCCGTTGAGGGCAGGTACAAAGATTGGTTATGTAGTGGTTTTTCTTCAATGACAGAGTTAGCTCAATTCTTCATGGTTTAGAGAGAGAGATTTGTTGCTTTTAGCCAGTTCCCTATTTTCTAGGAGTTTCCTATTGTTGGACACATAATCCTTTGTGGTTACGTTACTTGTAGCTGTAACCACCAACCATTGATAATGGCCTCTTGAATTTGATTTTGAAGCGACTTCTAAGTTATTCTTCATTCTTTCTTTTAAAGATGCATATATTTGAACTTCAGAGGTTTTAAAGATTTGTAGAGATTTATTTGGAATTGTGTTACAGTACATCCATTCATTGGGTTATTATCATCGCATTTTTCCAAGAGCAAGGAAATTTTTAGTGGTGTAGCTTCATTATATTTTTATTTGCTAACGTGTCCGTGAAGACTGGTATAGGAAGCGTGGTGCTGACTGGCAAGGAGAACTATAGAGAATCGTACAGGAAGATCAAGAGCACACTGATCTTCAACGACTTGTGGAAAGGGATTTGCAAAGAAAAAGAAGTCTCTCAGAGCAACAAAACCACTGAAGAAGATGCAAAATCAGAAGAAGAAGAAGCGAAATTTGAAGAAGAAGCTTCAATATTAAAGACGAAGAGTAGCAGATCTCATAGGAAACTAGTCATACCAACCACAGACAAAGAACGTGAAATATGGGAAGACAAAGACCAGAAGGAATATGCAGTAACCTCCGCGATAATAAGTGAGGAGGTGAGTCGTCATATTGCTTCCATTAATGATTCCTATGGCACCTTGAAGAGATTGAATGAATTGTATGACACACATTTGAGCTTGAACTCATACAACTAATGTTGAATTCAGCCTAGAGTTGTTTTATGATGACCCTATGGCTTTGGCTTGAGAAATCACAACCATAATGCATAACATTGAAGCCACTGGAGCAAAGATTGATCTCCCTCTCACGAATTTCATTAAGGCCCTCTACCCTACATATTCTCACTATCTTGAATCGCTGCAAGCAAGTAATCAAATGAGATCCATGACGTTTCAAAAACTAGTAAAGAAAGTTGCAGATTGTGAGAAGCCAACTCCTTCAACTGGCGAAATTGTTTACCTTTCTCAGAAAGACAAGAGTAAATGACATGATTCTTCCAGAGGAGAAAGCAGTAGAAGAGGACGTGGAAGAAAGAGTTTCAGAAGCAGGGGGGAGAAGACACAACCAAGGTGATAGATCCAATCTCCATTGTACCTGGTGCAAAAAGAAGGGGTCACATAAGGCAGACGATTGCAAAGTTCCATGGGACAAGATCAAAGAAGACAGACATAATAAGAAAGAGGACATAGGTAAACTTACAAAACCAACAGAAGGTAATCCATCTGAATCTTCCCATTACATTGTTTCTCACTGCAATATAGGACTAACAAAAGATTTATCTAACACTACATATGGTCCTTGGAAAGATGCATGGCTTCTTGACACAGGCGCAACCTCTCATATAACATTCCGAAGAGGTTTTTTTGAAGACCTCAATGACAATGTAGATGGCATAGTGTATTTTGCAGACAAGTCCAACCTTAAACCTTCGGGAATGGGCACCATTAGATTAAGTTGCCTTGACTCTCAGATTTTCCTCTGCACAATGTACTCTATCTTTTTGAGATGCAAAGGAGCTTGTTGTCCCTTGTGCATATTAGACAGCAAGGCCACTCTGTTCACATGATCAGTGGCAAAGTTGAAATATGAAAGGATTTTGATAACATGCTTGTTATGACCGGAATGGAAGATGGAAGACTATTGAAGCTGAATGGGACATCTGCCCATACACACAACGTTGCATACCTCTTTGATCACTGTGAAGGTATAATGTTTTCTGGTCTTTTGTGGCATGCTAGATTTGGTCATATCAATTTTGACAGTCTTCGTTTAATGAGAAATAATGGTATTTCTGGTCTTCCTACCATTCCTAGAAAACTGAAACAATGTGATGCTTGTATTCTTGGAAAGCATAACAAACAACCTTTCCATGATTCTACTTCCAGAGCATGTAGAAAGTTTGAACTGATTCATTCTGATTTGTGCGGCCCTATGCCTGTTCCTTTTGCAAATGGAAATAAATATATAATGTCTTTAATTGATGATTACACCATGATGTGTTGGGTGTACTTGTTGAAAGATAAATCACAAGCTTTTGAAACATTTAAAATTTTTCATGTATGGATTCAAAATGAAGCTCAGTCTCGTATTAGCTCTGGTTGCACTCATAATGGAAGAGAATATACATCTTAATGAATTTGAAAATTACCTTCGCCAACATGGGATCAAACATCAAACAACAGTTCCGTACAATCCTCAAGAAAACGGTGTAGCCGAACGAATGAACAAGACACTCCAAAATATGGTTCGTTCCATGATGTTTTTGAAAAATGTTAAATTGATTTTTTGGACTGATGCAATTCTATGTGTAGTTTATGTCAAAAACATGTGTCCATCTCATGCTATAAAAAACAAGACTCCATCCCTTCGGTGAGGCATCTCAAGGTCTTTGGTTCCACCTGCTATGCCTTGACTCCTAAGGAACAAAGAAGCAAGCTTGTTGCAAGGAGTCGAAAGTGCATCTTCTTGTGGGTACTCAAATACCACCAAGAAAGACGACATTGTTGAGAGACAACTTGATCATCTAGACAAATTCACTTGTGTAAAGACATATCATGAATTTGATGATGAGATTCCACATCTTGAAGGGGGGATCCCTATCTTGGGTCAATGTTTGGAATTTCCTTTTGAAGCAACATCTTCCCCTCATGAAGAAGTTCCTGCCACTTCATCAGAACCTGAAGCTCAATTGGATGATGTAATCAAGAATATTGAAAAGCTGAGGCTTGATGAAAACTCAACACCATCTCAATTAGTTGAGCAACTCAGACCATCTCAAAAAGGTCCACCAAAATGGTTCACAAAAAGACTTGAAAGTGTTCATCCTGATGAGATCGGAAAGACAGGAAATAGATTGCTTGCAAAACAAGATGGAGGTAATGTAGATAATTCAAACTCAGGTGATGTAGAAGATATGGATGTTTCATATGATTGTAGTTGAATTTATCTACTAACCATGAACCAAATTCCTTTAAAGAAGCCACTTCTCATGATGAATGGAAAGAAGCCATGCAGAAGGAATATGATGCTCTCATCAAGAATGGGACATGGAAGTTGGTGGACCCTCCATATGGAACCTGTTATCCCCTATCTTAGGGATAACTAATGAGATCATGTCTCGAGGCCCACAGGTCCTAGACATGGAGTGCCGAGAGCCGAATGACTTGAGCATGGCCCTGGAGGGCCCATCTTTTCTTCAAGTGCAACCCATTTATCAGCAACAACAATATCCATCCCACCAGCCTGGTCTTGAAGCAAAAGTAAGTCTTGCTCCACGAGGTAATGAGTCCAGGTATCATGGTATGTGTCACTCTGATTATCAAAGCACTTGAATATGTTTCATTGAATTCTCCTTCATTTCATAATGTTTTCTTGGAAATTATGCTCTTTAACTTGTTCATACCTGGGAGGGTGACATAGTTCCCTAGTAAGCTGATTCCCCTTTAGGATGAGTTGCCACTAGGTTGGTCTGTGAAAGGTCATCGTCCATTCCCTCCATACTTACCACTTTCCATCATTATTCCTCTCATCTCTCTCCACCTTGGTTTGGGCATTGGGTTTGCCACACTAGAGAGGGTTTTACCTTGCGTTGTGGGAAGAAGGGGCTAAAGGCCCAGAGGGTAAAAGTAGCTGGCAAGAGTTAAAATCCAAAATGAAACCTTTGAGATGCTTCACCCAGAGATTCCCGAGAAAGCAGTAAAAGGCTTCTCAGTAAGAAAAGGGAACCCATAAGATAAATAAACACTCAAGGTATTAGCTGGTGGATAGGAGGTCTCATCTTGAGCTGACCTATTAGGACCATGGGCATGTAGCAGTATGAAACTACCATCCATTTTGTCACCAAACCAGGGTAGTGGCTCTTGGTGGCATAGCCAAGAGAAAGGGGGTCTCATCACGAGCCAACCTTTTGATCTCCGTAAAATGCTTGTGGATAACGCTGTCACCTCTGGTCACCAAGCTAGGACAGTGTCCCTCAGCTCCTCCCTTGAAGCACAAAAGAAAAAGCAATAAGACTAAAAATAAAAGGCTTGAATGGGCTAGGAAACAATGGCATCCATGATGAGGTGCAATTCGCCCTCTATAGAGGCACCCACAAGCAAGACCTACATGTCCCTGTTATCACTGCGTCCTCTGCCCAAATGTTCCCTTACGCCACTTCACACACACTTACGTGACCTAGATTGGTTCTCACCTGGGAAACACCCCAAACTTAAGGAGGATTAGCCCAATAGGACATCCTGAGACCTTCTCTAAACCTGACTTGTTAAACTGCATAACTTCTTGGAGCATTTGTTTGGGTAAAGGGGGGTTGGATGCACATGTTCGGGTAATTTGATTATTAGATGTGACTGACTTTCCTATGATCCCTGTGACTTATGAGCCCTTGGAGGGCGTGCTTGTTGTTGCTATAGGACTTTGCCCGGTGGATAGGTACATATGGGGGAATGATTATGTTAGACCTCCATGGGGCTGAAAGCCCAACAAATTGATGATGTAACCCCACCGGGGGGAAAGAGAAACTAGAGGGTTGCACCAGGAAGAAAGAAGGACGTTGCACTAGGGACACTCCGGTAGACCTAGACCCAGGGGGGTTTTTCCTTTCCACCTAGACGTTGACCCTTGAGAGCACATGACGTCATCATTTTGACCTTGACGTCATCCAGAGAAATCGCTAGGGCCTAAGTTTCCTTACTGTTTAGCAATTATCTCTCTAGGACTTGGATGTTCGAGGCCCTGGGTTACCAACACCTCTCTCATCTTTTCCATCTCCTTTTGACTAAGTATTATCATTGCTATTTCCCTCTAAGAGTTGTTGCTGCTATCATTGACCCCATTACCCTAGAAGGCACTAGTCTATTCACTATTAATGATTGATTGATCAAACAACTTTCAAACTATCTTCCTTGGAACATTCACTAACTCCTACTAACCTTAGATTAGCTTAATTCACTAACTAACTTGCTGCTGTTGCAAAAGATTGCTACAACCATCTTAACAACAACAAACTGACCTCAAAAGTGACATGTTATGCTAGCTAGACATTGCTAAATCTGCTTGTGACTATCTAATATCAATGTGCCTAGTTAAAGCTACTATTTCTAGTTTTTTCTCAAGCATTTTGGAGCATAATTATTGTGGTTCTTACAAATTTATCATTGTTGTTGTAAATTGTTATACTGCTGCAATTTTATATCAGCTAGTCTATTTCTCAAGAGTTCATTGTCTTATGAGGCATTAACATCATTTTGGTACTTGGAAAGTACCCTTTTTCTATTTTGTTGTCTTGTTCTGGGCAGGTACACCTCATTTATCTTTTGCTTCATCTCTATAAGACACTAAGAACCTTTGAAATTGAGTGACTTGTGAGTGGGGGGAACTTTCTTGCCTTAGCCTTCTCGAACCCTCAGGTCATTGGGGACGTCTCCCTTGGGGTACATTGATATACTCCTAAATAGAAAGGAGTTTCCTATTGAGGTGACAGTGATAGGTCACCCCTTGTTACGCCAATCTTGTATCTACTTGCTTTGGGCTTTAGGCAAGTATAGATTGTGCGATAACAAAACCAAACCGATTGGCTGCAAGTGGGTATTCAAGAACAAGTATAGATCAGATGGCTCACTTGAAAAGCACAAAGCAAGGCTCATGACAAAAGGATTTGCACAGAAAGGTGTTGGTTATGAGGAGACTTTTGCCTCCCCAACAACATGGACTACCATCCACACTCTATTTTCCATGGCAGCACAAAATGGATGGAAAATTCATCAAGTGGATGTGAAGACTGCCTTCTTGAATGGAGACTTGAAAGAGAATGTGTTTATGTCTCAACCAGAAGGCTTTGTTGTGAAGGGACATGAACATAAGGTATGCAAGCTCATCAAATCCTTATATGGCTTGAAACAAGCACCGCAAGCATGGTATGAAAAGTTAACTGAGCATCTTCTGAAATTGAGTTTCAAGCATTTCAATCTTGACGATGCAACTGTTTGTCAAGAAAGTTGGAAAAACTGTTGTGTATCTTGTAGTATATGTAGATGATCTGTTCATAACAGGGAACAATGAGAACTACATTGCATCCATAAAGAAAGATTTCGAGATGACAAATTTGGGACATCTTCACTACTATTTGGGCATTGAAGTGATACAAAATCCAAAATACATATTCATCTCCCAGAAGAAGTACATTGGAGAACTGTTGAACAAGTTTGGCATGGCTAAGTGCAATCCTGTTTCTACTCCAATGGAACAAAATTTGAAACTCACATCAAAAGAAGGGAATGAATTTGATGCAACCAAGTATAGACAGCTTGTGGGAAGTCTTATCTATCTTAGTACCACTAGACCAAACATTTCATTTGTTGTTGGGATTCTTTCTAGGTTAGTGCAAAAGCCTTGTGAATGACATTGGTCTATTGCGAAAAGAGTTCTAAAATACTTGAAAGGAACTGAAGATTTTGGAATCAGGTATTCCAAGGTGGATGACTTCAACATGATTGGATATTCTAATTCAGACTTTAATTGGGATAAGGAAAATGGAGTATCAACTTTAGGCTATCGTCTTGGATCGACAATTGTCTCTTGGAGATCACGCAAACAATCAGTTCCAACAGATTCCACAACAAAGGCAGAATATGTGGTAGCTGAGGAAGCGACAAAGGAGATTGTGTGGCTCAGGAAAATACTTGAAGATTTGCAAGAGACACAAGTGATTTCTACTCCTCTTCTAGTTGACAATACCTCTGCAATCAAGTTGGCCAAGAATCCTAGCTTCCATGATCGAACAAAGCACATCAACACAAAGTATCATCTGATTCGATATCATGTAGAGGCCAAGAGAATTCATTTGAGACATTGTTCCACAAATGAGCAAATTGCTGACATCTTCACCAAAGCGCTTGGATGAGAAAAAATTGACAAGTTCAGAATGATGCTTGGACTCACACACACCCCTTTGGATTAAGGGGGGGAAATGTTGGACACGTAATCCTTTGTGATTACGTTACTTGTAACTGTAATGTAAATATGAAGAGTCGTAGGTGATAGGAATAGTCACCCATTTGGGAAGACCAAGAGTCATTTACTCATGTATATATTCACCTATCATACCAATGCAATATCATAAGCGTAGAGTTATGATTTCTGCTCAATGCCTGGCCTGACACCTATTGTTTAGGAACTTCCTATTATTTAAGAGACAATGTCCGGAGACTCGCATGACATTTCCGAGCATGCAGTCTTGTTCCTGGTCGCATTTTGAGGACAATGAACCCTTTCTGGGAGTTATCGCGAGTACTTTCTGTTTTTAGCAGTTGAAGATTGGAGGGTTAGATGGTGATTTTGATTGCATTTCCGGATTCCCTGTAAAAAAATGAATCCGATGAGTATATTACCATTGATTTCCAAGGAATTTCTATTTTTAG
>ML801325.1:102653-121068 GCA_009831015.1 Picea engelmannii | reverse complement strand
TTCTTCTTGTCCCCTATGACAATGACAATACATTCAACATACATAAAAAATGGGTAAGAGGTACATGTCTCTAGTGAAACAAACCATTTAGGTGAAGTGAAAATTGTCTCTTCAAGCAAAACAGGGAAGTGGGTTAGGGTGAATGCCAAACAATTTCGGGGTATTTTAAAATGTAGAGTTGCTTGTTTAAAATGAGAGTAGATAAGGAAAAAATTGGTCCTCCATAATAAACTGTCAAACAAGCCTCTTTTGCAAGGGGGTGGCAACAACATGATTAAAGACAACAATGATTATGCATTGTACAGTCCGACATCCACACCTCTCACCTGGTCACTTGACTTGTATGTGCAAGAGTTACTAAATGCCAACAGGAGATTGAAGGTTTTGGAAGTCAAAGAGCATGAGAGGGACCTTAAAATCCAACTATTGACAGTAGAAAATCGGGGCTTAGCAGAAAACAATAAAGTTTTAAAAGGTCAAGTGACATTGTTGCAAGAAGCCCTTATGGCAGCAAAGGCTGAATGACAAAGCATGAAAGATGTGGGGCAAATCAGGAAAGATTCTGCGGTGAAAATTAGAGAGGAGATGAACTCTAAAACATCCAAAGTTGAAGGGAAAACAATTGAACAAGCAGACACCCATAGAACGAAAGCAAGGGATGAAGAGAAATGAGAGCTCACAAAAAATTCCAAAACTTGGCCGTAAGTTCTTAGTAATTCTGCTAGTATGGAAAAGAAACAAACAGGCAGGGGGGCGACATGCAAGATAGAGAAATCAAAGAAAGAAAAGTAAGAGCAACAAACATAATTATCAAAGGCATGAGAGAGTATGGAAAAATGGAATGTACTCTTGATCTTGAACGTGAATTTTTGAAGGACAAATTGTTTTGGCAAGGTCAAATTTTCCAAGCATGGAGGGTGGGTAAACCCAATGACGAGAGAGCTAGGCCCATAAAAGTCATCATGTCAAGCATACATGAAAAACAAGTTCTCCTAGACAAAGATTTAACTATTAGACAACAAGAGGAAAGAAGGGAAGATATGTCAAAGGTTAGGACAACAAGGGATGAGGGAAAAATGGCATGGCTGTTTAAAGGCAAAGTTGTTATTTCCTTTTTCGGTTCTCATTCTAAAACATGACAACAAGGTGGTAGTGAAAAAATGACAACAAATTCATTTGCATGAAGCTATGCAACAAGGCCAGTATGGACAAATAGGGGTGAAGACTCAACTTTGAGTCTTGTAGGCCAAAACAAATAGCAATCAGATTACACCCATGTTTCCTTAAGATTAGTTTGTTGGAATTGCAGAGGCTATCCTTGGAGGCAGGTACTTGGGTTATGACCTATCGCGGAAGATAGAGACACAATTTGTCTATTGGAAATACATGAGCGTGAAGGATGCAAGACACCTCTGTTTGAAGGGTATGTGACGATGGCAGTGTGGAACAAGACAACTGAGAATGGTAAAGGACATGGGGGTATCATGGTCTTAGTGAGGAAAAAAAAAGGCTGTCTCATTCAATTAGAAATAGAAGACTCAAATAAACAATTCATTTGATTTAAAATATCAGAAAATGGTAACACTATCAGAATTGCAACATGTTATTTTTCCCCACATGTTTCAAAAACTTACAAAAGTAGGGGGATTGACCACAAAGACCCCTTTGCAGCCTTAAAAAACTATATTGCAGCGTACTCTCAACTAAGTGAAGTCCTTATAGTGGGGGATTTCAATGCTAGGACAACAAGTGAACAAGCTAGTATTCTTCGTTGTAAGGAAGACCACAATCCCATTTGGCTTACAAAAGAAAGAAATCATCAGTGGACAAGAGTTTCAGAGGACAACAAAAGATGCAACCTTTTTGAGGAGCAACTGCTTACTCTATGTGGGGCATTTGACTTAGTCATTTGTAATGGGTTGGCTAGATGGGCGAATTCGGGTAATTTCACCTGTAATACCTACAATGGAGCAAGTGTAGTAGACTATGCAATTTGCTCGCATGGCTTGTGTGAGAAAATGGAAGAAGTTTTGATTGGTGAACAATTGTGGGAGTTGAAATCTGATCATAGACCGATCTATTTAAGTTTCACTTGGGTTGAACAACAACAAAGTGGGACAAAAAATTAGTGCATTCAACAATCTCCTTCAAAGGGCAGAATTCTTTTAACACAAAAAAACTCTAACACCTTCAAGATAGCGCTAGAGAGGCTATTTAACAAGGAGAAAATTCCGTCCCAGAGCTTCCATAGTCTTGAGCTAACAAAGTTAATTCAAAGCGCACTTACAAAATGCAAAAGCGCAAAAAATAGGGAATCTGAACAAACTATTTTCCGGTTAAGGCTTTTGGTTTGATGAGGAATCCAAAACAACAAAGAAAACTTTGAAAGAGTCAAACTAGAAATAATCAAACATAAAATCCTACAAACAAATTGTAAGAAAGAAAAAAGTTGATTTTATGATCTCAAGGAGGGAGGAACTAGTTTTCTTGGGGAAAAATAACCCCAAGTTTTTTTTGGAAGGAACTTCAAACGAGAAAGAAACAAACTAAAAATAATATCACAGCTTATCAACGGTTCGAGTATGCAAAACAAATTTCTGAGCAAGATCCTAAGGTTGACCCCCCTCCCTTGGTCAACACTACTACTAAGCTCTTCACCGTGCAAGAGATTGAGGTGGGTATCAAAAAGTTGGGGGTTGGAAAAGAAAAAGATTTAATCGAACTCCAAGCCAAATGTCTAAAATGGGGTTCAAAAACTCTTGCACCTCACATTATGAAAATTTTCAACAACATCATTCAACAGGGATTCCCTACAGATTGGACAACAAGTCTAGCAATACCGCTTTTTAAGAGTAGGGATGTCAACAATCCCTCCAACTATGGGACTATAATGATAAACCCCTTGTTTGCAAAGTTATTCAGAAGTATGATAGAAAATATAATCAACAGGTGGGAGAGAGAAAGAGATAAGCGCGCCAAAGGGCAAGCAGGTTTCAGACCTAAACACTCAACGATTGATCACGGTATAACTCTAAGGCACATCATTGAAAATGTGTGGGAGAAAAAAGAGGAAGTCTTTTGTTGCTTTCTCAATTTCAAAAAAGATTTTCACACGGTCCCTAGAGATAAGCTTTGGCATAGAATGAAGGAACTTGGGGTTCCTATGCACCTTAGAGCAACTGTCCATAGACTATATGAGGAGGTTAAAGTCAAAATCAGAACGTCAACTAGTGTCTCCAAAAGTTTTATGAGTGATATAGTGCTCAAGCAAGGGTGCCCATTGTCCCCTATCCTTTTTGGTTTATATATAGACAAACTTGAAGAGTGGTTAAACTTGCAGGAGGCTGATGGTGTTCTTTTGGGCAACTTTGTGATAAGACTTTTCTTGTATGTAGATGATCTTGTTTTGATTGCTAAATCTGCTCTCGGGTTGCAAGAACACTTAATTTCCCTTGAGCACTTTTGTAGTACAGTGGGGATACAAGTCAATACTAGCAAGACAAAAGTGGTAGTTTTCTCTAGCAAAAGAAAACAAAAACATAATCAACATAAGTTCTATTTTGAAGGCAACACTCTTGATGAAGTGGCAGATTACATGTACCTCAGAATTGACTTCAACAAAAATCTAAGTTGAGAAGGTTGCATAAAGAAAATAACTTTGGGAGGTTGGAAAGCGTTCTATGCTTTCCAAAATAGGTGTAGAGAGACAGAGCTATGAGATTGGAAGACTATGCAAACTCTCTTTGGGATTTTAGTGATCCCGGTGGTTCTCGATGGTTGTGAAGTGTGGACCAGCAGTACATCTGACCTACAGTGGAAGCAAATTGAGAAGATCCAAAAACACTTGATTACAAACAAGTTTAAAATTAAAAGTTTAGTTCCTTATGATATCATGTGAAATGGGAGCTGCTCCTATCGAAACAATTGCTATGGTGCGTCTTATAAGATATCTAAAAAAAATTGAGTAAATGGAAGACCGGCCTAATATTAAATGGCTTAGTAATGAGATATTCATTTGAACAAGTGCAATATATCTTGGAGAGCCAAAATGCTTATTGCCCAAAAGAAGTTTGGGAAGAAAGGGTGTGTATGTACCTTGGGAAAAGTGGAAACAGAAAAACATTTCATTTTAGAGTGTGAAGCTTTCAAAGACAGCAAGGACAGTTATGTAAATATCTTGACAGCTAAGAGGGGACAGTGGAGAAAGTGGGAGAGCTCATCATCAGGCTGAATAGGAAAATGGTTGAAATGCAGAAATCAGTGTACAAGGTGGTCTGTCCCATAGGCTATTGTTAGCCTAGTGGACGTTAAAATTTCTTTCTTTCGGGAGTAAATATCCAGTACCTCCGAGATCTCCCAACAATATTACTTACCGAGGTGCAACAGTTAATGGTGTCGGTGATATGATCTGTGTGCGTCCACATCAGCGCTCTGGCCGTGAGTCTGTGACCTTATAACCTTTGAATTCGAAAGTTTTCGCAGTCAGATATTCATTCACAACGAGGCGACTCGTCAGCCCTAGAATTTATTTGTTTGTATCGATCTCAATATTCGGTGGCACGATTATTATTACTATTTTTTTCTTTGTAACTGTCGATACAAAAAAACCTGAGCACAATGGTGGCGTTTGAAGGAACTGTAATCGCAGGGTTATTCAACAGTGGCGAATGTCTCTATTTCTCTTTTAACAACCAAGGATTCAGGTAAACCTAACTGCGATGTGTTTCGATTGATGCATCTATAGTTACAACGGTTATTTTACTGCAATTATTGTCTGAGGATAGATCTAGATAGACAGAGCGATTTGTTTGTGTTCAGACAGTTTTTCTGCTATTGTAAGTAATCACTGTGAATCTGTACATCAACGGAATGACTCTTTCCTTTATCTTTGAAGCAGCGGAATACATACGTCGTAATGAAATCTATCATTCATATATATATATATATATATATATATATATATATATATATATATATATTCAACTGACACATGGGGTTAAATTTTATGAGAAAATTCTAGGAATGCTTTCCCATATTGTGGATGGCATCCTTGAAAACGTTGTTGGCATAAACTAATGTATTTCATCCATGGTATTCGAACCAAGGCTCTAATTATATTTAGAAATAGAGTATGTGTGTAATGGAAGTAGAAAAATGGATGAGAACTAAGAAGTGGAAGTGAAATGCTCCCGACCTAAAGCTTATTGCCTCCAACAAATAATTTTGGCATTAGGTAAACAAAAATAACCACTTTGATACTAGTATAATGAGCCAAATAATTCATTACTTTAGCCATCACCAAAAGATGGACAAGAGTCCATAGTATGTAATCTTGAAAGAACATATATAATATTGAATAAGAGTAATAGACACTATTACAACAAAATCTAGCATCGACAAAAGTGTAAAGTCCCAAGCACCAAAGTGTTAGTTTTGTGCAATTTAGGAAGGCTACCCATTGTCACCTAATAACTCTTCCTCTCTCTTTTGGTCGTCTCTTCTCCAATTCAAGAGGAGCCTCCACATATGTAGGATTAGGAAGGCTATGACGAGGGGGCTCAAGTTGAAAGTGAAGAGCAAGCCTTGATAAAACACAATGTTGTTATAGAAGTGTCCCTAGACATGTAATTTTGTTGATCATAAAAAAATATTACATAATGGGTGAGAGGTAGACCATATATATAACCTCTCTAGCCTTATCTCAATATGCCCTGTGTCTTTGACCAACAACTCAAGGATGTGACAAGGCCAACCTATCTCCTAGGTAATACACAACTTCTAGAATAACTTTATTATTTTAGGAAAAATACCTATCTAAATAAACTTTAGGATTATTAGGCTAGCATGTGGAAGTGGAAATGGGAAAGGTGGGGAATGGAAAGAAAGAAAAGGAAGGAGGGGGGAAAACAAAGGAATGAAAAGATGAGGGACATAGGGCTAATGGAGTCACAAGACATTGCAAAATGAACAAACTGATTTATCACCACCAATTACTTTGAGGTAGGCTATGAGTTAAAAAGACTAATTTGACACCTTCCACCCACTTAGATGAAAGATCTAGTTTGGAACTTTCATCAATTAGTTTGTACCTAAGGTAAAATGAATTTGTTTGATACATTAAACCTTAAGGTGCTTGTTGGAAATTATGATGTGGAAACTAATCTTGGAGGGCTTAGTTTGCCACACATGAAATCAACATAAAGGTGTTGTTTATTGGATGAATTATAATCCAATCAACAACTTGATAAGATAGAAGATAGATAAATAAAACACAAATAAGACATCAAATAAGGCAAGAGAGAGAAACTCCTCACATTGTTTATTCTCGTATGACTAGTGTTTTTATAACTAGGCCTTTATGTTATAATGAAAGCAAAAAATTCCTACAACAGATTATAACAAATGAATAACATATAGAATAGCCATACTGCAAAACAACCATACCTCACATCTTTATTAATCTTCAAAGGGTTTGATACAGAAGGGAGCCCAACACCATCATCTTCGATCTCCCATCTCCAATAACTTTTTTCACTCCACAATCCTCCAATTGCCAATTACATTAGAAATGGAGAGAAGCTCCTCTATATATAGAGGTAGCTTAATCTCTCTTACAATAAAATACATTATTTCCCTAACTAACTCCATGGCAAGTCAAACAAAAATATAATAATGGAGTAGCTAGGTCTTGTTGATCATGTCAAGTGCATAATGTGTCCACTACTATCTCGAAGATAGGTCACCCCATCCAAAAATGTGAAGTAGTGTGCTAAATATCCTCCAAAAGAGTTGCACCATTAAAATAAAACCTTTTACCATGTCAAAATGTTATATGGGTCCACATACAATGCACCTCTCCGAGGTGGAAACTCAACAATACATAAAATAATCCTTGGCATGGGAGGATCTGCTCCAAGGTTCACCTAGAAAAGCTCACTAAGTGCAACCTCCAAGATGCATGAGTGAGAAAACAATATGACTAACATACACCCAAATAAAATGTAAGGGAATGTTGAAGGAAAATGGGGTAGAGTTTTTTCGAATTGATTATAGTTGGACCAATCCCTTGAAGATCATGATTATGATTTTTCATATAGTAAAAATGAACTAAATCATTTCCCTTGTCATGGTATCCCTTAAACTATTATGCACGATGCATTTTGATGAATTCTTATATTATATTGCATTTCAAAGTTTAATGCTTCCATGGGGAAAGCTATAGTTGTATATATAAAAGAATATATGGAATATAATTTTCCTTGAATGACAATCCTATTTTTAGTTTAAAGTTGTTTCACACAATCAAATGTGTTATAATTTATGAAGATCAAGCATCACCCATTCCTATAAACCATCGTGAAGAGTTGTAGAATGTAAGTGTGATAAGAAAAGTGGCGTTGAAAAACATATTAATATAAAATGGAGGTGAAAATATACATATCTATTTATTATATAAATAGAAGTGCAATTAATAGTGTTGCTTGGTGGATCAAAATCAAATCTAAAATTGATGAAGTGTATATCTTGAACAAAAGATGAAGGAGCCATGTGGAGGATATGGTGGTGATGATGCATTAAAAAACCTTTGTACACCAAAAGAAGAGGATGGTTGTTCACATACTTATGGATGAGGGCGAGTGTCCATAAGCTTATGGTTTCTTTAGCCAAAAGGCTAATGTGAAAGCTTCCACAAGGAAAAAATCCTTGATATACAATTCAAGTGAGAGTTTATCAAACTATTGTGTATTGTGTGTTTTCATTTCTATGACTTATTATCTATGCTTTCGATTCACTTTAGCAGGCTAATTTTGCAGTGTTTCCATCCCTTGCACGTGTACTCAAAGATTTTTATTCTTGAAGATGCCATCATTCAAATGAAAGTTCCATCACATGTGGAATATTCTGTGGCAGGTTTTAAATGTGATTAAGCTCATGACACAACCACAAATCACATCTAAAATAAAATTAATGAAATAACATGTTTACCACCTACAAAATATTTGCACTGATAATGGAGTGAAGTTGATACAAATGTAGTGATTCCCTTCAATGACCATTCAGAATGTCAATTTAGGACATGGGTAAGGCATGCAAAACCCCATGTGGAACAGATTTGTGGAGACAATTTCTCAGGGATGGAGATAGATTTGCAAGGGGCCAGAGACTAGGAACATATCTATCAGTGAAGAAATGTATTGAGATGTTCAACGAGATTGCCAAGATTAAAGAGGGCTATGAAATGTTCTACGAAAAGTTTTCAAAGAACATAAAACTGGGGCTAATGTTAGTCTTCCATTTTGACACTATTTTGATTGCTAACTAGTTCTCTTTCCTACCTTAGGCTTCAAAGTTTTGACCAATATAACCTTCTTTTGATGCGAGAAAAATTCCCTTTATCAACAAAAGGGGTTACCCACAATAAAAATTCCCAATCAAACCTCTCACTGTTTGGAATAGGGAATCCATCCAGATTCTGGCCCAACAACCAATTTTGGTTTTGGTTTTACCGGTTGCGGCCTAGTCCATCGACGATGATTTCTAAGCTAAGAAATGAAATGTAACTAATCTAAGATGCATGCATCTTGACAAAACTAAAGTAACCAAAAAGAAAAACATAGAACTAATCATACTCTTGTCAATGGCCTAAAAAATAGTTCACATAGAGAAGAGACAAAAATACGAATAAATAACTGCAATCCCAGAGCCTATCATTTAAACAATCGTTTATTGTCCTATGCCCAACGAATTCAGAACAAATATTTCTTGAAGTACATAAATAAGAGTGCAACACACATACATAAGAATAGTTTACAATAAAAATTACATTCTTACACAACCCAAGTGTTGAGAAAACACTGCAGAATAGTCCACACATGAGCAACACAAGAATCAAAGTTCTTCATAAAACAACTTGGCGAAACAATCTTATCCTCATTAAAAGTTTCAACAATAGTACATGAAAGCTCCAAGAATAAAAATCCCTTTGTTTGGATATAATCCCCCTATTTATTGAAATTCAGCTTGACTGTAGGCCTTTTGCTTTCCCCCCCATGACCTTTCATTTACAAAATTGTGTCCTTATCCTCTTTGGAATGACGAGGGAATAAGGACAACATAAATGTTTATAATTTAATGTATTATATGCAATTACATTTCGAATTTGTCTTTTAGTGCTGATGGGCCATCATAGATTTTGGCCATAATGCCCCCACACACGGTGATCACTGATTTGGGCATTGGGAAACTCTTCTTCCTCCAAATTCGATATTCGAATATCATCGGATTCATACTTCTTCTTCAACCATTTGAGCTTGATTCCCTTCCGCTGCTCCTTTGATGCTGCGATAATCGTTGTTGTTGTTGTTTCTCTATCATCCTCGGTTGTAGATCAAATTTGTGAGGGAATTGTTGTGTACTAGTGGATTCTCCCTTGTTATGATGTGTAACAATTTTGTCTTCATGGTTGGCCTCTTTCATGCAATGCTTATCTAGATTGTTGAGTATGACCTTATTTTAGCATTGGTACCTGGCACCGTTCAACATGCAATAGATGAGTGACCATAGTACAATCTCGAAACAAACTTTCAAAACCACACATTCGAACCTATAGAACCAAAACATTAGTTGAGTGGGAGTTCATATATGATTCATGTTATCACGCAATTTGTACCTTTCCAAAAGGGAAAGGCTAATGGAGGGAAAATTGGTGTAACAGGAGGTTGTCCTATCACTGTCACCTTAATAAGACACCTCTTTCTATTTAGGGGTGAAGCCCAGGGGAGACGTCCCCGGTGACTTGGGGGTTTGAGAAGGAAAAGGCTGAGGTGTTCAGAAAATTTATCCCCTCTCACAAGTCACACCGACCAGAAAGTCACAAAGGTTTAACAAAATGAAGCAATGATATGCTTAAATGTACCTGCCTAGAACAAGACAACAAGAAAACACTATTTTTTGCAAGTACACTCGATGTTAGTGCTTCGTAAAACCTTGGACTTGTCAATGAAAGCAATAAGTTGATATACGATGAAGCAAACATAAATCTATACCAACAATGTATATATGATGATGGCTTCACAATCAATGCCTTAAATAAGCTTAAAAATGACCAAAAATGATGATCTAACAATAAAATATGCTAGCACTTGTCAGAAGCTAATGGGGCAATGTAAAAGTCAACTTTAGTAATTGATTTTAGGATCTTTCACTGCTGTAATAATTGGTTGTAACTTACTTTTGTAACAACAACAAGAATGACAATAGATTAGTCTAATATAGGGTTAGGAAAGGTTAGTAAATAACTTGAGGTATAAGATTTAAGGGTTGTGCTCATCAATCAATCAAGTATAAGGTCTAGATCAGTGTCTTTAGGGCTAATGGAGTCACTTTTTTACAACAAAAATATTGAAGGAAATAAATGATAATGTGTGAACTAAGGACAAGAGGGATGCTGGTGTTGGTAACCCAAGACCTCAATCAACAAACCCTAGAAGGAAAATGGCTAATAGGAAGTAGGTAACCTTAGGCCCTAGCAATTTTCTTTCTTCTTTAGCTCAATATTGAAGTAAATAAAGGCTCGATGAAGCAAATGATACTAGAATGATACAATGGTAGGGCTCTAGCACATGCTTCAAAGGCTAGGTTTTCTATTAAAATCTAGTAGGTGAAAGCTATTAAGACAAGGACAATAACATGTTCTTGATCTCCTAGGGTTTTAAGCTAGCAATTTCATAATCTTAGTAAAATGAAAAGTAAATATACTATAACCATTCAAAGGAAAGAAGAATTGTAGAAATTCACTTACATTTACCAAGAATAATATAGCAAATATCCTAGTTGAAGAATTTCCACCAAGAAAATGCCAAAAAACACCAATATAAGCCTCCTCCAAGAGTTGCGCACCACATAACTTCAACCAATAAGCCTTAAAGAGTCCGAATTTCAGACCTCACTTGTGTGAGTGAAAGAATGAGGAAAAAATACAAGGGACAAATCCCTTGTTTATATAATCAAAATGACGTTTAATTACAAAATTAGGTCAAAAAGGCCGACATGGCCAATTTACATGAAAAATCCAATTTTACATAAATTTGTCATATAAAACCCTAATTTTATCTTTTTAGGGTGATGTCATGCCCCTCCTAGGGTAATTTTAGCCTCCTTGCTAGAACGTTAGCCCTCCAAGTGAAACGATGGGGCTCAAAACCCCTCTGGAACTACCATACATGCCAACCAAATCCATCCTTAAGCTAGATAAATCAACTAGGTGACGTCAAGGCTCTGAATGATGACGTCAAGGGCCTTCAAGGGCCAACATCATGGTGGGAGGGAAAGACCCCCCTAGGTCCAGGCCTACCAAGATGTCTCTGGTGGAACATCGTCCTCTCTCTTCGGTGCAAGCCTCTGGTATATGTCTGCCTCTGGCTAGGGTCTCAACATCCATCTGGTGGGATTTTATCCCTATGGAGGTCCGAGCTAATCATCTCCCCATATCTACCTGTCCATCGGATGTGGTCCTGCAACAATAAAAAGTACGCTCTTGATGGGATCATAGCAATGTCAATCACATCTAATAATCAAGCTACCCAAACATGTGCATAAAACCCCCCTTTCCCAGACACGTGCTCAAAGACGTTATGCTATTCTACAGACCATGTTTGGAGAGGGTTTCAGGTTGTCCTATTGGGATAATTCTCTTTATATGTGGGATGTTTCCAGGTGAAGACCAATCTAGGTCATGTAAGTGCATGAGATGGTATGGGGATGTTTGGGCAAGGGGTGAAATGATGACAGGGAAATGTAGGGATTACTTGTGGGTGCCTCTGAAGAGGGTGAGCCGCACCTTGTCATGGATGCAAATGTTTCCTAGCGCATTCAATGCCTTTTTACTTTTTTATCTTATTGATTTTTCTTTCAAGAGAATAGTTGGGGGACACTGTCCTGGAGTGGTGACCACTGGTTACAGTGTTACCCACAAGTATTTCACGGAGATGAGAAGGCTATCTCGTCATGAGAGCCCCTTTTTCTTGGCTATGCTACCAAGAGCCACTACCCTAGCATGGTGACCAACTGAATGGTAGTGTCATACCGCTACATACCCATGGACCTAATAGGTTGGGTCGTGATGAGACCCCCTTTACTCCAACTAGGTCTTGAGTTTATTTATTTTATGGGTCCCTCCTTTTTCTTAAGGATAAGCCTTTTATTACTTTCTCAGGGATCCCTAGTCGAAGCATATGAAGGTTTTGATCTTTTGGATTTTATATTTTTCTAGCTAATTTTACCCTCTGGGCCTTTAGCCCCTTCTTCCCACAAGGATAGGTACATCACTTTGCTAGCTTGGCAAACCCAATGCCCGAACCAATGTAGGGGATAGATGAGAGGGAAGATGATGAAAAGTGATAAGTATGGTGGGAATGGATGATGACCTTTCATATACCCATCCAGTGGCAACTCTTTCCCAAGGGAACCAACTTTCTAGGGATTTATGTGATCCCCCCAAGAATGGACAAGTCAAAAGGCATAAAGTCCAAGCACACGTCACGGAGCAAAAGATAATTAAATGCACATATTCAAATGTTTTGAGAATCAGAGTGACACATACCATGATACCCAGACTCATTACCTCATGGAGCAAGACCCACTGTTGCCTCAGGACCAGGCCAATGGGATGGATGTTGCTGCTGCTGATAGGATGGAGGCACTGAAGAAGAAGGATAGGCCCTCTAGGGCCAAGCTCAAGTCAATATGGCTCTCGGTACTCCATGTCTAGGACCTATGGGCCTCGAGACATAATCTCCTTAGTTATCCTTAGGCTAGGGGATACTAATTCCTTGAGTTTGGTTCTTGTTTCCTCTGATCTTGGTTGAAGTAAGGTGTTCTCTGGGGTTGGTGGCAATGTGTCAGAGCTTAATCTTGAAAATTGTGAAAAATTGGTGAGGAATCTCCAAAATCATATAACTATAAAACCCCTCCCTTCCTTCCCTTAAGTTTCAATCATGTATGTGTTCAAAGAATACAAAGGGGGTGATTGCTCATGCCTCCTGTTGATGTTTAGTAGTTGCGGGAGGATATTTCCATCCTAGATGACCTTTATTAGATGTAGAGAAGATTCCAGAAGTAGGAGATCCATTGGATGGATATTGAAATATCCTAGAAGAGAAGTCGGCTCAGAAGAATTAGAATAATGAAGTGGCACCTTTCTAGAGAAGAAGTCGGCCCAATCTAGTGTCCATGAAGACTATAAATAGAGGATGTCTTGGCTCATTTGTTCACTCGCTCACATTCTCTCATCCACCCAGAATCAAGGCACAAGTTTGGAGAAGGCCACGTAGTAGCTGCAGTGACACAGTTCCTTCTTGTTCAATTTTTTGGTATCTCTCTCTTCTGTGCTACTGCTTGAGGAGGTGCAATACCTTATATGGTGTTTTTATGGCAGTTGTGTGTTGCAATTATCTACCTTGGGAGGTGTTTCCCATGTGTTTCCTCTCTCCTAAATACATGTGGGAATTATTATGTACTTTGTGCCTTGTACTTTGTGTCTAATTTCACTTTGACTTAGGAGATTTAAGTCAAAAGTGAAATTTTGTCATTTATGCCTAAAATGACTATTAATTCACATTGTGAGTGAATTAGAGACATAAAGTGAACTTAGGGAACTTAACCCAAAGTAGGTTTTTGAGTGATATTATTTTGGAGAGATCTCAACCTTTGATTATATGGGAGATGGGATGATCTCAGCCATTGATCATTTAGGTTTCCTTATGGAGGTTCAAGAGGGGCGTAAAGGGAAAAGGAGAGCTCATTCACTGATTTTCTCACTTGGAGAGATTGAGAGAGAGCTTGGAGATGATTTTTGTTGCAGGAGGTGAGGTTAGCTTGGGTGCTTGCTTTCATGGAGAGAGGCATCTAGCTTGGAGCCTTGTTTATTTAATGAGGATCTTCCAGTGTTGAAGGAGGGCGCACTTGTTGATGAGGGAACATCAGTAGTGGGGAGGTATTAAACCTATCATATTGCAGTGGGAACAATTTCAGAGGGAGGCCACACACCAATGCTTGATTACTGTGGAGGGGTTTTCCATTCAGAGCTCACAGTTTGCATCTGCAACACATTTGGTGTATTTGAGAGCATTTATGAGGTGTGCACCTTCCTAGGGCGCACCTGGTTCATTTGGACTTGTATTTTAGCTTGGATCAAGCTTCTATTGTATTAGGTTCATCTATACTTTGTACTTTCTATATTCCACCATCTTATCTCCTCATATATAGACATATATCCCAAACTGGTTTTCCCCGGGGGGGGGAGAGAGGGGTGTTTATCCAGGGTCATGTTGACCAAAAATACTTGTGTACAAAATGATGTGTGTTAGTCTTTTAGATATGATTATTTTCAACTATAAAGATCTCTAGGTGTGTCGTATTTATTTTGGTATGCACGTGCTAACTCTTGGTTACTAAAACTACATGCTAGAGAACCTAAAATTGCAAGTACAACCGTAACAAATCAGCAATAACTTCCTGAATTGTTGGCTGTCCTAAAACAACAACAAAACCTTTACATAACAGTTGAAACTTAGAGCCAATTTTTTGTCAAAGACAAATTCAATTGGCAGCTTGATAGGACCTGGAAAATCTTCATGGTATCAGAGCTAAGGTAGCTGATTTCTGAGTAGTTGGGAAAACACATATGTTGGCTGTCATATACATCTTCTTGGTAGAATTTTGTGGAAAACCATTGATATTTTTTAGTGGTTGTTAGTGGGAATATTTTTGTAGAGGAGAGTTGGGCAGTTGTGACAGTTTTTCGTCAGTCTCTTTTCACACCTACGGAGTAGGAGTGAGGTTGATTTGACTTGACCTCTTTTCACACCTATTTTGCTAGGAGTGAGGTCAGAGTTTGCTTGCTTCTTTTCACACCTGTGTTGACATGAGTGAGGTAGTGTTCCTTCGCAGTTTGAGCATCAATTGGAGTGCAATTTGGCAGACATGTCATCATCTTAGATGCATGTTGAGGACATGCTAGTTGGGGCTAGCAATTGGTTGCCTTGGAAGGAGAGGATGGTCTTTGTCTTAGAGGACCTCGAACTATGGGACATAGTTGGGGCAACTGTTCTAGTCATTCCTGTCACTACTCCTGTCTTGGTGGAAGAGTTCAAGAAAATGAACAACATGACAAAAATGACCATTTGTGATGCATTTCGTGATCATATCATACCCCATTTAACTAGGAAGAATTATGCATACGAGATGTGGTCATCTTTATGTAAGTTGTATGAGAGCTCCAATGAGAACCAAAAGATGGTTCTTCATGAGTGACTCAGGGGCATTCACATGCTCAAGGATGAGTCGGTAACTTCATTCCTTGGTTGCTACACTCAGATCAAAGATGAGCTTGGAGCCGTCAGAGAGGTGGTGGACTCTAACTCTTTTGTTTGGAAAGCTATGAATAGCTTCACCAAACCGTGCAGTCCATTCATCCGTGGCATTGTTGTCAGGGAGGCCATGCCTACATGGGAGAGAATGTGGGATGACTTCGTCCAGGAGGAGATTAGGCTTGTAGTAGAGGCCTCTTGACATTGACAACAACAACAAAAACAGTCTGGTTAGGGTGATGAGGATCTTTCTCTTTGGACAAAGGGCAAGAAGAAGGTCGACTGTGGGGGTCGACAAGGTCCCAAGTTTGGGGCCCCACCACAGGAGAGTGGAGGAGAGAGCAGTAATGGTCAGAGTAGTGGTCAGAAGAGAGATATGAGAAAAGTGAAGTGCTTTGTTTGTAAGAAGTTGGGGCACTATGTTGGACAATGTCCCAACATGAAGAAGAAGAGGGGTGGTATTGCAGCTATAGAAGAGGAGGCATAGTTTCAAACAAAGTTTCAAAGAGAGTGTTGTTTCGTCATATGCTGCAATTGAGTTGAGACGACACACAATATCTGGTATATTGATAGCGAGGCTTCGAGACATATGAATGGAGTCAGAGAGCATTTGACTGATCTCATAGACGTCGAGGTCAGGATGGATATTTCTCTTGGAGATGACATTTTGGTCAGAGTTGCTGGGATTGGCACAATTACCTTTCAGAGAGATAACATGCCACCTATATCATTCATGGATGTTCTCTATGTCCCTGGGCTGAAGAAGAATTTGATTTCAATTTCTTCCCTCCAGGATAGAGGTCTTGAGGTGACTTTTAGAGGCACTGAGGTACTCATTCATCCTTAGGGGAATTTTCTTTCATCAGGACAAGTGATTGGAGTGAGGGATGGGAAATTGTTCAGATTGCTTTTTCATCCTCTTCATGCATTGGCAGTGAGAAATGACAAAAACAAACAAATATGTGAGTTATGACATTGTAGGATGGCCCACCTACATCACAGAGCTCTTAGAGGACTGAGAGAGGTTGTGATCGTAGTGCCACAGATCAATATAGAGCATCAGGATGATTGCATAGGGTGTTTGCTTGGTAAGTTTACCAAGGCATCGTTCCCCAACAGTGACACCAGATCAACTGGGATACTATATTTAGTACACACAGACGTGTGTGGGCCCATGACTCGAAAGTCATTGAGTGGTTGTGAGTACTATCTCACATTCATTGATGACTACTCAAGGAAGACTTGGATCTATTTCTTGAAGGCCAAGAATGAGGTCTTCACATGGTTCCAAGAGTTCAGAGCTCTTGTGGAGAACCAATCTGGAAAGAGGATCAAAGTCTTGCAGTCGGATAACGGGGGTGATTATTCCTCTGGAAATTTCATAGACTTCTGTGCCCAGCATGAAATTAGAAGACAGATGATGGTACCATACAATCCCCAGCAGAACGAGGTTTCCGAGAGGAAGAACCTGAGTATTACTGGTGCAGCGAGATCCATGCTACACGATCAAATTTTTCCTTTATACTTATGGGCATAGGCATGTGCTAGTGCAGTTTACCTACAAAACAAGAGCCCCCACAAGATATTGGGGAAGATGACTCCTGAGGAGGCCTTCATTGGTAGGAGGCTTGATTTTGAGCACATCATGATCTTTGGGTGCTTGACCTTTTCTCATGTCCCCTCAGAGAGGACGAAAAAGCTAGACCCCACAACCCAGCAAGAGATTCTAGTTGGATACTCAAAGGTGTCCAAATCCTATCACATCTACATTCTTCCACTTAGGAGAGTGGTGGTGAGCAGAGATGTCAGATTTGAGGAGGATATGGGTTTTCAGAGATCTCTTGAGTCAAGATTCGGAGTTGAGGATGATGCAGAGGCACTGATTGATGTCTCAGAGGGAGCACAACCTCAGGTTTCAGGTACACCAGTATTAGGGGTGACAGGGTCACCATTCACAACTTCAAGGTCTCAATTAGAGCATGTTCAGTGAGAGGGGGCACAGACTTCAGGATCTCAGAGTGTTGAGACAAGTCCTGAGGAGAGACCTTACTTCTCCATTGACCACTTAAGGGAAGATGAGTATGGTTTCAATAGACGCTGAAGGAGGCTAAAGAGAATGTAGGGGAGCCCAAGAGAAAAATCAGAGAGAGAAGACCTCCAGTCATATTTGGAGCATATTTAGCACTAGTGACGAGTATCATGGATACTGAGGCACAAACATTTGCACAGACGGTGGACCAATAGGTCTAGAGAGAGGCCATGGTAGAGGAGTATGACTCCATTGTGCGCAATTATGTCTGGGAGGTAGTTTCGAGGCCAGTGGGGAAGTCAGTTGTGACTTCTAGGTGGTTGAAAAAACCAAGTATGCTGCAGATGGAAACATAGAGAAACACAAGGCCCATTTTGTGGCATGAGGCTTCTCTCATATTGACAGAGTTGATTATGATGAGACATTTGCACCAGTTTTGAGATACACCTCCATCCGGAGTATCATTTACATAGCAACAGAGATGGGTTGGATAATTCACCAAATGGATGTGAAGACCACATTTCTGAATGGCTTTATTGATGAGGAGGTGTACATAGAGAAACCACAGGGGTTTGAGGTGAGTGATAGGGAGACTCATGTGTGTATTTTGAGAAAGACACTTTATGTTCTGAAGCAAGATCTCCGAGCTTGGTATTCATGCATAGACACTTACTTGCTTCAGATGGGCTTCGAGAAGAGCGATGCTGATACTAACCTCTACTACATCATTAGAGGTGAGGACACACTCATTCTCATTTTATATGTGGATGACTTGTTCATCACTAGAGCCGAGGATCTCATAGCTAAGTGAAAGCTGGGACTTGCATAAGAGTTTGAGGTGAGTGATATTGGATTGATGCACTACTTTCTGGGTATGGAGGTATGGCAGGAGGAGGGTCACATATTTATCGGGCAGGGGAAGTATGCAACATATATTTTGAGAGGATTTCAGATGGAGGACTGCAAACCCATGTCTACACCCATGATTACCAACTGGAAGAATCTTAGTGCTTCAGAT
>ML801325.1:58416-88887 GCA_009831015.1 Picea engelmannii | reverse complement strand
TATGTTAGCACTCTGTAAATTTCCAAGAGGTTGACAATAGAAGAAATCCAATAAATGTAACTTTATCCAACCGCTTTAGAAGCTGGGATCTAGCCCTTCCAACTTCAGAGAGGGATCTCTCTATATGATTTAGCTATGTTTCAAATTTCAAATATTAGGCTAGGTAAATGAATAAGTCGGATTTTGCTGTCGTAGTATTTGTCGAGTTGGTTGAGACAATCTACACATCCATTGGGCTATGCGGTCTGTGTCTTGAATAAAGATGAAATCCAAACCAGAAAAGCAAAGGAAAACTTTCACAGGGAGAGATAATATAATCACTAGATTCTTCGAGAGTAAAAATGAGGAACAACAGAAAATATGAGAAAGATAATTTCAACAAAGAAGCAGTTAAGAATTTCTTTATTGAAAACACCAGAAGATAAAACACTAAAATCTTTCGAGTCAGAAACAGGGTATACACGATCAATCCTGCAACGTTCGTTACTTCTAAAGATTAGATTCAGAAAACAATATGATAACAAAGTGATAATAACATTCAACTTAGAGAGAAAAACATCACCAGTAAATACACACAAGAATTCTGTAAAAGTGCCTCCTTTTTATTAATGGAGGATCTCTTCAAAAATATTACAGTCTGATAGCTTCAGGGTGTGAATATCAAAAACCCCCAATACTTCGAAAGATGAAGTATTTATAACTCAAATTACAAACGATGCTGTCATTAATGATTAGGACGTGCTAAATCTATTTTTAGCCTAACTAACTTAACAAATTTCCTAAATCTAGGAATTGCTTGATGATGTGGTGTAACTGCATGCTGATTTCTGGGTGGGCCGTTGATGAAGTCTCTGCACGACCTCATCTGATTGGAAAAATGACTGGACTGGGACAACTCATCTGCTACTCGATCAGATCACAGAGTTCCTCCCATCGGAGATGACTGGGCACATTGACTTTGAGTAGCCTTCGATACACTTCATCCATTTCTGTGTACTTGGTGAAGGTAGGTTTGGTGAGGAAGATGTATCGAATCTCATGTTGGATACTGATGTCCCATTGAAGGGCATCTAGGAATGCCTTTCCAGTGATGCTCCCTTGAATTCCTGCAAAATTTGAATTGTCCTTAGCCACATCGGCCAATCTCTTCTTGTAGTCTGGGAGTGTCATCAATTTATCATTGATTACCTTCAGACCAGGAAGACCTTTCTTCTAGAGAGCCTAAATCTTACTGAAGAATCTTTGTACCCCTAGGTCCATGGCCTGAACCTTTTCTTCCAGCTGAAGCATTAATCCTCTCTTGGTCAAGACTCTTTTGACCTCAAGGATGGTCTCTGTTCTGTCTTCAATTTTCAGCTCTTCCAGTTCTTACCTAGTCTTAGAATTCAGAAACTTGATGATCTCGTTCGCCTGTGTTGGAATCTCTCCCAATTCTGATATGATCTTCTCAATGGCCTGCTTGCTTCTCTGCACCAATTCATTCCGCTCAAACATGATCTGTATCATGGGCCATATCTTGTTCATGGACTTGGTGATGTTTGTCCATACACTTTCTTTTACCTCTGCCAAAGTCTTTCCTGCCACTGTTTGCTTCCGGAGCTGTTGTAACTCCTGTTTGAGCCGATCTGTCACCTGCTTTTCCTTGGAGAGGCTGATCTAAAAGGAAGATTTGAGTTCCTGAAGGTTCTCAATCTCCTTTTTAAGCCTGCTAATCTCTGTTTCCTGCAGGTTCATTTTTTCCATAGACTTATCCAGGTCGACTGTCTTCTCCATGGATGTCAATGGAGTCGCAGATGGGACTTCTGTCACTGATGCTGTGCTCACTCCCGAGATCGGAATGGAATTCAATGGAATGAATTCCATTGGCTTCAGTTTCTCTTTCTCTTTTACTAGCTTCTCCATCTCAGCTTCCATCTCCTTTAGCTGTGCGTTCTGCTCCATGAGTGGCTTAAGCAATTCATCTTTCTCTCCTTCTTTCTCTGCTATCTCCTTCGCCTGCGAATCCTCTGTGGGTGGGAGCTTCAGTTGTTTCCTCAAGGAGGCTATGTCAAAATTCTTCTTCTTTATCATTTCCTCAGCTGCTTTCACGTTCGAAGGATCGTAACCGATCTTGAGGACCAACTCCTCCAAAGTCTTGATCCTATTGTCCTTGGCAAAGGATGATATCTTCTCCAACTTGAATTGTGTTTGAACATTGTTCAGGGACACTTGCAGTTTGGACGCAGTAGTGGAAGCATGCACCAGCATGTAAAAGACCATTTCCCTTGTCTGCTTGTGTAGATCCATCTGATCGTCCGGATGCACGTCTTTCGTCTGGAATTCGAAGGTGGCCCTCTTGTAGTCAGTGATCACCTTTGGATGTGGTACCTGTTCCTGGAGGAATTCCATATGCATTCTGCCCTTCTCGGTGTCGAATGCCGATAGCAACCTATGTTGCGCAGTCGACGTCTGCTTCCAGAACTGGGCGCAAGTGCTGCTGGTCAGGGTTTGGTTCCTTTTCTTGATCAGCTCATACTTTTCGAAGATACTCAGCTTCGGTCCCACCTTGCTTGTCTGGGTGGTCAATGGAGAATCTGTAGATTTTTTCGACACTGCTGAGGTTATGACCTTATGGAGGCTCGAACCGAAGGGTGGCCTATCAACCTTGGTCACTGTTGTAGACGGGGCTTCTTTTTCTCCGGTCGAGCCAGGAACTGACATAGTCTTAGGCCTCTTAGTATGCAGCTGGAACTCTTCAGACGATACCTTCGTCACTGGTGGAGATAAATCTTGCCTAGGCATTTTCTCTTTCGGGACCTGTGGCGTGGCTGTTTGAGATACAGTGGCGAGGGGATCCTGCTATTCAACTTCGACCAATGTGTTAGGCTCCCATACTGCTTGGTTTGCGAATCTTTCAACTTCAGGCCTAGCTTCATGAACATATGGGATGTTCTTGTTTTTCACCCTCATCTCAGAGATGATCCCACATGGATCATAATGCCATGGGAAGCTCATGAAGAACTTCATTTCCCTCAACATCCTGTCCGAAATACATCTAGGGCCGTTGATCTGCGTGCCTGCTTCTAAGCCACATATCTATGTGCACTGTTTATGACACATTCCAGACCCCCCCCCCCTCCACTAAAGGCAGAATGGACGGGGGGGTCCGGAATCCAATACTGATTGTATATTTGCATGCTTGATCCTGGGCCATCCAGATGCGCGTGGGTCTTATCATCGATTCCAGACCCCCCCCAGTTAAAAGAACGGTTGGGGGGGTCCGGAATGATCTTTCCACCGTAGATCTGGGCGCGATCATCTGGACCGCTGATATGTGAACGGAGTATAAGTGAGGGCGTGGAAAATACATGCACCGAGGAAACTTAGGATAAGTGCTTTTTCACGGGTTTTCTCCAAGGCTCTTCATGTCAACACCACTAAGGGGTTAGTCAAATGACCTTTTAAGTATCTGAAACATGGTGCAACACTTACATCAAATTGGTTCTTATTGAAATGAAGCAACAAAGAAACTAGCCTATATTCTAACCTAGCTTCCTATGACAATTAACCCAGATTAGACTGTTGGGTTAAGAATTTATTCTACCCTGGGGCTATCTGACCAAGATTAGACAATCTGGCCAGATTTATTCACTACTCTAACCTAGATACTTTGGCTAAGATTAAACTATTTAGCCAAACTCATTCACTAATCCTATCAACATCAATTTAAAAAGAACTTGGCCATGCTTGAAAGGTATGTACCAAGTTACTATTATTGCATGCGGCTTTTATTGTAATTCTTTTATGCCCTCTTTTCTTTTCTTTTTCTTTTTTTCTTTTCTTTCTTTTTCTTTTCTTTTCTTTTCTTTTTCTTTTTCTTTTCTTTTTCAAATTATTTGCAGAATGAAAAATTATTTGTCAACAAAAAATACTAGAGACAGATAATATCCCATTCACCAGTTGATCCTATAACTTATAGGGTGATAACAGAACCAAAGTTGGTTACCTTTAGAACAATTTGACCACTGGAAGGAAGATAGCTACAACGACACCTTACAGTTGAAATAATTTGACAAGATCGTTGATATCTATCCCAAGGACGTTGGGGATAATTCTTTCACAAAGCAGTGCCCCATACCCTGGCACACCCCCTGAAACCCTAATCATGCAGTTTGGTGAAGTTTGAAAAATTGAGGTTTTTTAGTGGTAGGGTTTCTACCAGTGAAAAATGCCAACCAATATGAGAGTTGAAGATATATTGGATGGAGCAGATAACTTCAGATCTTGAAAGCACTGAGTTCTCCTCATTCTAGAAGAGAATGAATTATTGGGTCATACCAAGCAGATGCTTCCAGAACCAGAAGAAGAAGCACCATGCACATGTAGCAGATGTTGAAGAACACGATGAAGAGTATTTCCTTTAGCCAATAGTGCTTCCAAGCACAAGACCATGGAAACTATAAAAGGCAATCCAAGTGGGACAACAACAACTAAACTCTAGGTTTGCATATAAGGTTTGATATTTATTTATATTTATGCAGTTTAAGTAAGTGTTGTAACTAGAATATCAATCTTTAGAATTCTATTATTGTTATCGCTATTACTAGTTTAGTAAACACTTGGTTATTGTTGGTACAACTACCATTAGGTGAATGACCATATTAATAATGAACTTGTTTACAAGATAAATTGATCTCGTCTAGGATATGTTCTTGGTTGTTGACCTTGTTCCAAGAAGGTTATCTTGTAAATTCCATGGAGGCTTCCATGGAGATGTTGTTGTTCTTGTTTCTTGTTCTGGGAAGGCCATAGGTAATATCTATGAGAGGGAAATATAATGTCAATTGAGGAAACATTTCATATGGTCCCTATCCAAGACATGGATCAGACTATCCAGAAATAAGATTCATACACATCCATGTAATAAAGGAGCTAGAGTTCAGAGGGAGACAACCCTTAGGATCCAGTAGAGAGGAGCAACCTCCCCAAGATAGTTCATAGGAGATCAAACTTCAGAAAAAGTCATTACATGCAGAGGGAGAAGATGACTCCAAAGATTATATAGACTCAGAGGGAGTCAAGCTTCAGAGGGAGCTCACTTCAGAGTTCAAGATGAAGGATCTAGGTTTGATGTTTTACATCTTGGGATTGGAGGTGTGGCAAAGTTCAGATGAGATTTTCCTTAGCCAAGGAAAATATATTGTTGATACCTTGTAGAGATTTGGGATGATGGAATACAAGTCCATGGTCACACCCATGACGATAAATCTGAAGCTACCGAGTGAGTCATATTCATATTTGGTAGATCCCACGATGTACAGACCGCTGATTGGATCCTTGATGTACTTGGTTAACACCAAGTCAAACATATGTCTTGTAGTGAAAGGCTTAAGTCAAGTACATGGTTGAACCTAGACACGTACATTGGTTGACAAAAAACCATATATTGAGATACCTACGTGATACAAGTAAATATGGATTGAGATATGCCTCGGAGGGAGATGTGAAGCTGAAGAGATACACATAATCTAACTGGGAAGGGAGTGCAATGGATTAGAAGAGTACTTTCAGATGCTGATTTAGTTTGGGATCATTGTGATCTCATGGTTGAGGAGGGAGCATACATTAGTGGCACTCAATACATCGGAGGAAAAGTATATAGCGACCAGTATTACAAGTCGTGAAGCAACATGGCTTTGAAATTTTCTTGTAGGAATTCATCCGAGACATGATGCAGAAGGGAGTAGTGAAGCTCCAATGCACATCCAAAGATGAGTAGCATCAGGTAGACATTTTCCTAGATTGACCATGATGATTTGGATAGTGGTGAATGACCCAGGTCCAATATTTCTCCTATTATTCATATTTATTTGACTAGGAGCGAAAAGACTCAAGGTGCTCTAGAGACAAGCTTGGTGTAATGCAGAATGTCCACTCTCATTGAGAGGGAGGTGTGTTGTTTCTTATCATGTCGGCTAACCCCTCTGGCCAAGGGTTCCCTGGATCAATCTTGTGACTTAAGGGGTAATGCACTGTCAAAACTGATGAGAGAAGAAACATCACACACATAGTCACGAGGACTATGGGAGCAACTTTGTGCTACTGGATAAGACTATAACTATGGCTGATGACATATTGTAGTAGTTTTGTGATACTATCTAATTGATGCATAGTTATAGAGACATCGACTATGATTATGGTTGATGGCATATTGTAGTAACTGTGCGTTACTAGTTGATTGTTGCATAGTCATAGGTATGACTATGGATAATGGCATTGTAGTAGCAGTGTGTTACTAGCTAATTGTTGCATAGTCATATGGATCCTAACTATGGCTGAGGGAATATTGTAGTAGCTGTGTGCTACTAGCTGATTGTTGTATAGTCATGGAAGTGGAAAACTATGATTATGGCTGAGGGCATATTGTAGTGGTTGTGTGCCACTAGCTGATTGCTGCATAATCATAGAAATTGTTGTATTGCTTGGTGGTTTGATTGCTAGAGAGAGACACAGTGTCTCTGGATAGTAGTTGTGTGCTACTTGGAGTGGTTGTGCACCACTGTATAGTAGTTATGCACTACTATTGATCAACACAGTCGTATTCTATTGGATGGCATTGTAGTAGTTGTGCGCCACTAGTTGATTTCCATGAAGACTGCCAATTCAAATTGGGAGTAGTTGAGTGCTACATGATTGTAGAGACTATGACAGACGATTCAAGCTACCGATGGAATTATGGCAGTTGTGTGATACCAACTAATTGCAGAGTAGTTAGTGGACTATTAGATGAAGACATCATGAATGATACCTCCCTAGGTAAGAGGGAGTGTTGATGTTTGGTAGTTGTGGGAGGATCTTTCCCTCCTAGATGACCTTTCTTAGATGCAGAGAAGATTTCGTAAGAAAGAGATCCATTGGAAAGATATTGAAATACCCTAGAAGAGAAGTCGGCTCAGAAGAATTAGAATAATGAAGTGGCACCTTTCCAGAGAAGAATTTATCCCAATCTAGTGGCCAAGAAGACTGCATATAGAGGAAGTCTTGGCTCATTTGTTCACTCACTCACACTCTCTCATCCACCCAGAATCAAGGTGCAATTTTAAGAAGGTGATGCAGTAGTTGCAGTGGCGAAGTTCCTTCTGGTTCAATCTTTTGGTATCTCTCTCTTGTGCGCTACTCCTTGAGGAGGCGCGCTACCTTGATATGGTGTTGTTGTTGCAGTTGTGGTGGTATTTCTAGTTGAGTTATCCTTTGTGCTAGGGTTTATCTGATTGGACTTGCTTTGTGAACTGAATCTATCTAAGAAAGGTTGTTGGGTTTTTCCGCCATTTGGGGTTTTTTGAGGATAAATATATTGTGTTTTTTTTTCTCTTGTTTATGTTGCTACTTCTTAGTGCATGATATATATATATATGGTAATGAAGTAAAATAACAAAATTAACTCTAATTCTCTATAAATAAGGAAAATCTAACACCTCCCTCACTTTACCATATCATAATATAGGGAGGGGGGTTGTGGACCATGCCCACCCCCTCATAACCAAAAACCATTATATTAAATCACAAAACTCACACTCACACAATTTATTATACCCATGTCTTTGTCTTCATCGAATATTTCATCCAACGTTGGTACGGTGACACGTAAATCTTCAACCATCCTTCATCCAACTCCAGTGTGTGGTGACAAGCAATCATTTATTGAACTCCGGTGTATTGATTTCTTTAGTTCATAATCGAGGTCGCGGTTTTTGTTTATAAAAACAAGTTCGTTGGGTAGGGGGAGGTGCATGGGTTGGGCCCTCGTCCTCCCATGTAACATATATGCCATTGGAGCTGAGGTCATCTATCATGGGGTCCGAAATATAATCCTGTGAAAACAACCAACTAACATTTGGAGCTCTTAACAATGTTTAGGAGTTGGGAGGATCAATTATTCTCTGAGATGAAATTCAGAGCCAACATAAGTCTTGTAGATGTTGCAATTGACTCTTAGAATTTGTAGCACACCCAGACTCAATGCACATGCACCTCAATTTTGGTCTATGTTCTCAACATACTACACAAACTAACACAATTTGAATTGTAAACATAAACACATTGAGATGATTAACCATTTAGCACAACATAAAATTAAAAATCAACAATTAGATCATACATAGGTACACAAGAACTTAATTCCCAAGTCACATGTTCTTAAAACCAGAACAACAGGGCTCTCGTACTAGGGACAATGGCCCAAATTATTTACATAAAAAACATCCCAAATACTTACAAGTTCACCATAAAAACCCTACTTGGTTTTTGTGCCCAATTAACTATTCAAAAGGCCACTTTTGTAGCATACCTGTCACAACCCACAATCTGTTATTCAAGTCCTTTAGAATAGCTCTCAAAACTTGTCTTAACACTTGCCCATAAGTGTCCCAAGACTTAGCTAAATCAACCCTCAAGGTTGTCGAAGACTGTTTTCTACCACAACTCCTTTGCCTTGTTATTATATAGGTTGTTACAGCCTCATTCCTTGGTTGTAACACCTTCCAACCATGCCTCAACACCGTCCCTCAATTGTTGCCTCAACCATGCCTTCATGTACATGTTGTTGCAGGGTTTTCCTTGGTTATACCACCTCCTGTACCTGTTTTCCAACCCACTCTAGTGAGTCCAAACCCTTCCACAACCTGCTACCACCTCTTGGTACCTGTCTAATGTGGTGAATCAACTCGGTTCACTTATGTAAATATCCAACGTAAAAAGGACAACATGTTAAAATCCATATAGGACAAATAATAAATAAATGAATCAAATATGAAGAATGAATGAGATGATTGCAAATCAGAACTGAGGGCTGCATATATACCCACGTAGGGGTGCCCTTTCATAAGAGACATGATATTTCATCAAGAAGGTGTCTCTTCATAACATATTTAGTTATTTGAGTATTTAATTATTATTATTTAATCATTTATCTATTTATATCTATTTATACGTATATTTGTGTTCATAACATTTCCTTCCCCTTTTGAAATTCTTTGTCCTCAAAGTATAGTGATGGGAGGATTGGATGTCTTGTAATTTCGTTGCATATTTCTCTCTTCTTAGAGTTGTTGTAGTTTATGACACGAGACGATATAAACTTTTGAGTGCTGAACAAAATTTTCAAACTATAAAAGTATCAGAATATCCTAATTCAATTCTTTGCAGAACATTGCACTTCCATGATGAACTGTTATCATGAGACTTAATTGCTTGATTATCAATATTTTTCGGACGATTAATTAGTTGTTGTGGACTTAAGTGTAACACCCATGTTTTCCCCAACTTGTAATTAATCATTAATTATGATCACCATGCTATGGCATGGGAACAATGTAAATGTATTATTGTTTAGATTGTCAATAACTAACTGTGGGGGTGAAGCCTTGAAGTGTTGGCCATGATATCACTAGAGGAAAAAATAAGGAAACTGTAGAGAGGGTTCACTATGTCAAAATGACCCAAATTCTATTTGTTGAAATACTAAGCCTCATCATGATCCCAAGGAAAAATCATTTAATGAAAGAAGGACTGGTGGTTGAACGATCAACTACCCCCGTGAATGGAAGCATGGAGAGTTTGGCTGAGGAGATAGAAAACTGCCAGCCCAAAGTACCATAGAGTGTAGTTTTCCTATAGACCTAGAGTAACCTGAGTTTCTTCTAACAGAAGGAACAAGACATGTCCAAAACCTTCCTAGGGAGGAAAAATGCATGCAAGAATACACACAAAGGCAGACAAGAAGGAGACCACACCGACATGGGGTGTGCAACCTGGATATGTAGAGAGAAAGAGGAAGAGCATGTGAGGCTCTCCAGCTGAGGAGAAGAACTGGAAGATTAGCTGCTCTAGTTACCAGAGAGAATTAGAGAAAGGATCTCTGAGAATTTGCAAAAAACAAGACCTGAGAAGAAGGTCGTGAGCTTGATGTTGAGGGGCATATGACAAACCTTGCAGAGGTTGTGACAGAGAAAGAACCCCTGATATACTGCAAAATTTCCCTAGTGATATCATGGCTTGGCACGGGGATGGCTAGAGTGATAAGAATGAATTCCTCTAAGCCTATGGTTGGGTGGAAAGGAAAACACCCACAGTTAGTTGGTCGGTGATCAACTGTGATAGATAAGTATTTCGTTTACTCTGTGCACTTGGATTGAAATGTATGGTTTGAATGTCTGTAATTGTGATTAAGTTTTCCTTGCATGAAATTAATGGTTATAATGCTTACTTCTCTTCTGGAAGTTGTTTCATTTGAATGGGTGCAAGGTGACAAGTTTGGCCTATGGGTTGGTTCGAAAATACCTCTCCCTGTTTTAGAACTTAAGTTCTGTGAATTGGAAGGTGATTCCTTCAAACCAATCATCCAAGATACCATGAGCTTATGCACACGCCCTTAAACAAATCACGAATAAGAATCAAGCATATATCCTCGATACTCATCATAGGATCCATATGACCAGGACGTTGGAACCCTTCGCTAGGTACGGAAGGAGCTAAACAAATTATGATTTCGGAACTCCGGGAGTCTATAGCTCCAAGATGTTATGACTCTACAACCTTTGAAACCAACTGAATGCAACATGCTGGTACGATCACCAACGAGGGTGACTAACATCTGGTGGTTCCCTTAACTATAACTGTGGGATTTTCCCACCGTTAAAACTTGACTCACTTACCAGTCGCGAAGTAATGCGAGCTATAGATCCGGGGGTACTTGAGAGCCTCCCTGACCATTGGATCTACATCGCGGTCAGTTTGGCGTTGACCACTTCAGGAGAACAGAGGTGTTATAACACTAAAACCACAGAATGCTGAAGTCGTGAAGTTAATCTGGGCCGTTGGTAGTAGAGGGATGCGTGTCTGTAGATCAATGGTTATCCAAAAGTCTAATTATCTGGTGAAATCAAAGTGTAATCACAAGAGCGTGCAAGTTTCCCGAAGCTTCGCAGGCTGGAGGAAATTCTGGTCGTTGGCGCGAGGTGCACATGGCGATACATCGAGCGTGGTTCAGAGTTCAACGCTCCAGAATATATGAGGTGTGTTGTGCTTTGGGTCGAGAAATATCGAAGGCCCGAAGGCTGGAATAGATATTGATCACCCATTGTAGAGGACACGTGGACTGCTGATCAAATTCCTTATCGTGTTCAGAGTTTGGAACTCTAGAAGGAAGTGTGGTTCAAGGCATGGAAAGATCCGAAGCTAGAAGCCCGTATAAGCACTGTGGGTCGTCGATCTACAAATTATTTAGGACCCCTCTTGGTCGCTTGATCATGGGGACATGTGTATCACGTCGAGAGCACGTGGGGGTCCACGTATCTAGCACCGATGTTTCCATGTGTGGCGGGATTGTGGCATGGTAAAGATACATCGGTGACCTGATACATGTGCCACGTATCTTGCCAGCGTGTTTCATCTTGACAGGTGTCCCTCTAGGGGTGGCCTAACACTGAAACCTAGGGAACCTAGGCTAGAGTTATGAGTCATTGATCTGGGGAATCCATTGAGAACCCCTCTCAACCATTTGATCAACTAGTGGAAGGAATTGCATATAGCACTTCGACGAAGTCCTACTCTGGGAGAAAAGGATTGTGGAGCTGGTATAACCCCCGAACCCCAAACTCACGAAGTGACGAGAGTCATAGATATGAGGATGGTTTGAGACCTTTCCTAGATGTTGGATCTAGACTGTGGTCAGCTCGATGCTAACCACACCGGGAGTAAATAGGAGATCGCATAGAAAAACTCCCGAATGCTGAAGTTGAAAAGAAACGAAGGCTGTAGATCTCTAGGTCTACGTGGAACCAACTCAACCGTGGGATATAAGGGGCATTGGAAGGCTACCAGTCCAGAGTGATGTGGCACACTGACGTCACCTAGGGTGATGTGGAGCAACATTCGACGTGCCCCGTGTCACCCTAATTCGTGCTTTTCACAAACCCTATGTGCCCATCAGAATGTGACACATGTCATATCTACCCCTTGCCATGTGTCAACCCATGACACATACTCTCCTGGCATAACGATGGATTAAGTACTTGGGACCGACTTGTCCTTACCTCTACCCTTAATATGCCATCACGTGTAAGGGTGTAGTATCTTATATAATCTGAAATATTCAAAGGCCGGAGCCACATGGAAAGATTTTGGGGTCCTTCGGGAGTTCAGTGTTTCAAGACTCTTGAGGGCATGATCATAGAAAGAAAAATGGGCATTCAACACTGAAGCGTCGAACGTCGAATTCCCATAAACATGTGTGTTAAACTAGGACGCAGTTCCGCCGTTGGATTTAATGGTGGATTGATTTCCATAATAGATGTAGGTGCGCTGGGGAAACTTCGGGACTTCGGGGAACTTGGGATGGAATGAATGATGCTAACCCACATGGGTGCCACATGGCCCTTGACCAACGGTGTCAGAAGAGATTTGGAAGGGCATAACTTTCAATCCAGAGCTTGAACTTGAGCATGGTAACAATCGTTGGAAAGATCTTGAAGAGTAGACGATGGAGACCTTGAGAAAAGGATTTGAAATAGTTGAGGAAATATTTTTTTTTATGCCCCATTCCTTAAAAAGGTACCTAGGGGTCAGGTGTGTTACAAAGTGGTATCAAAGCATGGAAACAACACTTGGCCTGCTTGGGCTCATGAAAGAGTCATGTGATTATTTTTTTTCTTTCTTAGAAAACTTTAAGGGATATGGCACCCCGCCCTACCCTATCTAGTAGAGTATGATTCAAACACAGGCCTAGATGGGTCAGAGAACAATAATAAGACTAGTTTACCAAGGATAAGATGATCATGTTGAGAGTATTACTATCAAACGAAAATTATCTTCATAAGTTCCTTGAGGAGAAGGATGCAAATTAAAATTCAGTTGGGATTTTACCCAACAAGATTGAATCATGCTAGATTGTGGCAGAAGAAGACTATCATTTCATTTGGGAAATGATATCTAGTCCTACAAAATTGGGATTATGCCAAGGGGCATTAATAATAAAACTTGGATGCAAATGGAATAAACCTGTTTTAATGAATACTTAAATCCGGAAGGAAAATGGACTGAATAGGTGGAAGGAATTGCCTAAAAAGTGGGCTTATGAAGCCTCTATTAATTAAAAGTGTTGATTAAATGAAGGATCTGATATCGAGAGTACATTCCTACATGTCTAAATTCCTTATGGAAGTAGGTGAGATCAACCTACTTGACTTGTCATAACTAAAAAAATCTTCCTACAGGGGTAAACTCCCCTTGTAAAATAAAAGAAGTTATGGAAGAAGTGGAATGGCATGAGAAAATTCAAAAGCTCGTGGTTTTGCTAAAGCAATGTAAATTTGTGTTAGCTAAGGGTAGGTCTATGCATGAAAATGAAAGAGGTAAGTGAGACATGTATGCACTACAAACATGGGTATAATGCTTGGTGCACAAAGATATGATGAAATGCATATCGTAAATATAGAGCATGCATATGACATGCATATATACTTATTATAGTATGTCATTGAATGTAAAATATGGTGATCATATGGTTACTGATGATCTGACTATGGTAACATAAGTAAAAGGTTGATGATGTTGAGTACATAGTGCCTTATGAGGATGAGGTAGAATGGTTAATGAAATGTTGATCATGAATGTGGTAAAGGAAGTGCCGGGACACTTCTAGAAGACCAATGAGTCAAGTTTACATCCATAGGTGGATGATATCCATATAAGACAGGGCTTGGTATACTCAAGTAGTAGTGAGAGGGAATCTAGAAAAGGATTCCCTTGATAAAAACTTCTGTTAACCAAAAATGGTTTGAGGCATGAAAAATAAGCTTGATAAGTTGTCTTATAGCCTTGGGCATTGTTGGAATTTCCCAGATGGTATTTCTGGATTGTTGAATAAATTTATACTAGTTGAGGCAAAAATTCCTTCTTACTGGTTGTTGTCATATGGAAAGGGGAACGTAGTTATGACTATGTATGATTAAAATTTCATGTGGATATCATGTGAATGACTGCAAGCTCTCAACAAAGAGAGCAACTCAGTGCTGAGTATCTCTATGAAACTTATCATAAGAATGATTGGAAGATCCTTGGGAGAAGGATTTGGAAATCTGATATGTCCATGTGTATGGATGACATGGAAAAAGGTGCAAACAATGAGCTTGCATGATTAATGTTTGGCTATATTTGTATATGCTTGAGTACATGGATTTAATGCATTGTGAGGTTTCTGGATATGAAGACTAATATTAAGACCCAATAGATATGAATGAATGATATTAAATGTGAAAGTGATGCACATGTATTATGCAAGAGTAAATGAGCAAGGATGCTTTGTTGTCATGATAAGAGGCAACATGATTATGCCTTTGAGGATCACATGAGAATGATTGTGAACAATCATGAGTTGAATGATTTTAAAGTAAATATGCATGTGATATGTGAAATATACCTATGGTAGCTACACATAGGCTTATGATTATACATATGTTCAAGTACATCATGGATGTAAGTTAACAAAACAAGGAATATGCGTGGATAAATAATTTGGATGCATAACAAAGATGGATGTTTATATTCCTTATAGAAATATTTGGTACCCAACTAAAGCTAACTCAAGGTTGAGGCCATCACAGTTAGTGAAGAATATGTAATAAGGAAGTTGCATGATGAAGGAGATCCTTGTGAAGGAATGAGGTAAAGACTCTGTCAGGAGGACAAAATCACAACCTTAATGACTACTGAGAATTAAGCAGTGAGCTATAAGCCTATTTATATAAGAATCCTGAATTACATTCTAAAACAAAATGTATGAGTGGAAGACTAACAAATGAATGTTGACCATTCTGATAACCAAATGTTAATGTGAAAAATGCACAAGTTCATGATTCATCGTGAACAAAAGATTTGTTGTTATAACATGTTGATTTACCCAAAAGGTTGAGGTGAACCTAACCAAGACTTCTCAAGGAACAAAGCATGGAGATCACAATAAGAAGTAGATTGCATAGGAAAAGAAGGAGAAAAGGAGGAACACTTTTCTCACCCTAAGAAATATGAATTGTTTAACAGAGTTGTAAGTCTTATAAGAGAAGTTGTGGAAACAAGTACATTTGGAAAAAGGAAAATAAATAAATAAGTAAGTTCAAATGAATAGGCTTGGTTAAGCCGTGATAAGTAAAGGCAATGAAGCCTTGGAAAATAACTCAGTTCGACTGAAAGTCCAGGGAAGTGTAGAAGGAGTTGGACGAGGGAGTTGGAAGAAGTTGAATGAAAAAGGCATGACAAGTGTTACTGAGAAAGAACATCGAGGACATTGTTCCTTTTAAGGGGGAGGTGATTGTAACACCCTTGTTTCCCCCAACTTGTAATTAATCATTAATTATGACCACCATATTATGACATGGGAACAATGTAAATGTATTATTGTTTAGATTTCCAATAACTGACTGTGGGGTTGAAGCCTTTAAGTACTGGCCATGATATCACTAGAGGAAAGAGTAAGGAAACTGTAGAGAGGGTCCAATATGTCAAAATGACCCAAATTCTATTTGTTGAAATAATAAGCCTCATCATGATCCCAAGGAGAAATCAGTTAATGAAAGAAGGACTGGTGGTTGAATGATCAACTACCCCCATGAATGGAAGCATGGAGAGTATGGTTGAGGAGACAAAAAACTACCAGCTCGAAGTACCACAAAGTGCATTTTTCCTGCAAGCCCAGAGTAACGTGAGTTTCTTCTAATAGAAGGAAAAAGACAGGTCCAAAACCTTCATGGGGAGGAAAAATGCATGCAATAATACATACGAAGGAAGAAAATAAGGAGACCACACCAGTAGAGGGGTATGCGACCCAGATATGCAGAGAGAAAGAGGAAGAGAACGTGAGGTTCTCCAACTGAGGATAAGAACTAGAAGATTAAGTTTCTCTGGTTACCAGAGAGAACTAGAGAAACGATCTTTGAGAATCTACAGAAAACATGACCTGAGTAGAAGGTCACGAGCTTGATGCTAAGGGAGCATATGATAAACCTCGCAGAGGCTGTGAAAGAGAAAGAACCTCTGAGAGACTACAAAATTTCTCTAGTGATATCATGTCTTGGCACGGGGGTGGCGAGAGTGCTAAGAATGAATGCCTCTGAAAGGCGAACACCCACAATCAGTTGGTCGATGATCTACTGAAATAGATAGGCATTTTGTTTACTTTGTGCACTTGAATTGAAATGTATGATTTGAATGTCTGTAATTGTGATTTATTATTTCTCACATGAAATTAATGGTTATAATTCTTACTTCTCTTTTGTAAGCCATTGCATTTGAATGGGTGCAAGGTGAAGAATTTCACCTCTGGGATGGTTCAAAAATATTTCTCGTTATTTTAGAACTTAAGTTCTATGAATTGGAAGGAACTTCATTTAAACCAGTCGTCCAAGAGACCATGGGATTATGCCCACAACCTTAACCAAATCAAGGCTAAGAGTCGAGCGTATATCCCTGAGACTCTTCAAAGGATCCATATGGATAGGAACTTGGAACCCTTCGCTAGGTCCGAAAGGAGCTAAGAGAATTATGAATTTGTAACTCCAAGAGTTCGAAGCTCCAAGCTGTTATGACTCTACAACCTTCGAAACCAACTGATGGAAACCTACTGGTACGGTCACCAGCGAGGGTGATCGGTTCCCTTAACCGTAATCATGGGATTTGTCCCTTCGTTAAACCCTAACTCACTTATCGGTTGTGAAGTAACATGAACCATAGATCTGAGGGTACTCATGAGCCTCCCTGACTATTGGATCGACGCCGCAGTCATTCTGGTGTTGACCACTTTGAGAGAATATAGGTGTTATAAAAACAAAAGCCCGAATGTCGGAGTCATGAAGTTAATCTAGGTCGTTGGTAGTAGAGGGACATGTGTCCATAGATCATGGTTATTTGTAAGTCTAGTTATTCGACGAAATCAAAGTGCAATCATAAGAGCGTGCAAGTTTTCTGAAGCTCTGCAGGATAGAGAAAATCCTGGTCATTAGCGCCAGGTGCACATGGCGATAGATAAAGCGTGGTTCAGAGTTCAGTGCTCCAGAATATCTGAGGTGTGTTTCACTTTGGGTCAAGATCTCCCGAAGGCCGGATTAAATCTCGACTACCCATTGTAGAGGACACGTGGACCGTTGATCAAAATCCTTCGCGTGTTCGGAGTTAGAAACTCTGGAAGGAAGTGTGGTTCAAGGCGTGGAAATATCTGAAGCCCGGAGCCTGGAGAAGCACTGTGGGTTATCGATCTACAGATCCTTTGGGACCCCTCTCGGTCATTTGATTGTGGGGACATGTGTATCACATCGAGAGCATGTGGGGGTCCACACATCTAGCAATGGTGTTTCCATGTGTGGTGGCCTTGTGGCACGGTAAAGAGCTGTCAGTGAGATGAGACATGTGCCACACATCTTGCCAAGGTGTTTCGGGTTGACAAGTGTCCCTCTAGGAGTGGCCTAAAACTGAAACATAGGGACCCTGGGGCTAGAGTTGTGATTCGTTGATTTAGGGAATCCATTGAGAACGCCTCTCAACTGTTCGATCAACCAATAGAAGGAATTGTGTATAACACTTCGACGAAGTCCTACTCTGGGAGAAAAGGAGTGTGGAGTGGGTAGAACCCCTGAACCCCGAACTCGCGAAGTGATGAGAGCCGTATATCTTAGGATGCTTCAGGACCTTTCCTAGATGTTGGATCTAGATTGTAGTCAACCCAATTCTGACCACTCCAAGAGTAAAGAGGATATCACATAGCAAAACCCTCGAACGTCGAAGTTGGAAATCAACATAGGCTGTAGATCTCTGGGTCTATGTGGACCCAACTCGACCGTGGGATATAAGGGGTGTTGGAAGGTTGTTAGTCCGGAGTGACATGGAACGCTGATGTCACCTAGGGTGACATGGAGCCATGTTTGACGTGCCACGTGTCACCCTGATTCATGTTTTTCACAGACCTTATGTGCCCATTAGAACATGACACGTGTCACCCATTGATGGGTCCACATCTCATCTCTACCCCTTTCCATGTGTCAACCCCCTGGCACATACTTGCTTGGCCTAACGATGGGTGGAGTACTCGGGACCCACTTGTCCTTTCCTCTACTCTTAATGCGGCATCACATGTAAGGGTGGACCCTTTGAGAGTCTGGGGATTTGAAACTTCGGAGGTTTGGGGTGTAGTATCTTAGATAAGACAAAAGGCCCGAAGGCCAGAGACACGTGGCAAGATTTTGGGGTCCTTCGGAAGTTTGAGATTTTGGGACTCCGAAGGACATGCGGGAAGAAAGAAAAATGGGCGTTCAACGTCGAACGTAAAATTCTTGTAAACCTTTGTGTTAAATTAGGATGCAGTTCCACCGTTGGATTTAACAGTGGATGGATTTCCACCATAGATGCAGGCATGTTGGGGAAACTTCGAGACTTCGGGGAACTTGGGATGGAATGAATGAGGCTAACCCACATGGGTTCCACATGGCCCTTGACCAACGATGCCGAAAGAGCTTTAGAAGGGCATAACTTTCAATCTAGATCTCGAATTTGAGCATGTAACAGTCATTGGAAATCTCTTGAAGAGCAGATGATGATGGATACCTCGGGAAGAGGATTCAAGATAGTTGAGGAAAGAAAAATTTTGATCTCCCATCCCTTAGAAAGGTACCTAGGGGTCGGGTGTGTTACATTAAGTGATATTGATACTATGACTATTTAAGAAATTTTCTTTTATCATTGGGATGTCGATAAGGATTTCTTGTAACATGATTTTCCCTTACCATACATGTAGTGTTTCCTCAATTTACTATCATTATTGTATTTTCTTCATTAACTGATGTTGTTTTATTGATCGTTGAATCTGCACTCGAAACTTCCATGGTTTGTACTCCAACATCTGAATATGTTTTTTTTTAGTTGATTTTACAGCTTCTTGAGCTATGACGTGGATTGGATCTGTAATTGTTCCATTTTCCATAAATTGGATTTGATCATCTAAAAACTTCGATGCTTCATTTTCTATAAGTAGTTCTAAATTTTTTTCCAGAGACTTCTTATCATCCTTAAGCTTTCTTTTTTGCATCATAAGGTTTTGATTATGATTTTTTAGATGTGAATTTTATTCATTATCTGATTTGATGATATTTTCAATGCCTGGATTTTCAAACTTCTCTTCTTTCAAATTTCTGATTTGTTCTAGCAACCCCTGATTAAGGTTCTTCAAACAAGAATTTTCTTCATTTTTTTTTGTTAGGTTATCGAGATCTTGATTATGTTGTTCCAACTTCTGAATGCATTGTTTATTTTCCTTTGACTTCTTGATCCGTGTAAGTAGTTTTTGACTATGGTCTTTTAAGCGAGAAATCTCTTTGTTTTTATGTATGATAACTTTGTCAAACTATTTTTTCATCCTTGATATTATCGATTTTTACCCCATAGTAGTGTCCTTAAATGTCATCATTTTCTTCTTATGGGAAAACGTCAAACTTTTTCTCCATGTTTAAGATGAAGGTACCTAGATTTTTAAACTAGGGTAACCTGATAATGATGCCATTTTCTTCTTTATACATAGTTATAACATAGAATCGAGATATCTCCCCTTTAATGAATAAAACCCATCACATGAAATATAAAAACTTTCATAAGAAAATATTCCCTTTTTCGGATCCATTTTGTTTTCGTTGATAATTTACAATAATTAATATCTTGCATAACTTTTTGATAATATAAAGTATTTTTTGTTTTCCTTGTAACTTTGTACTTAATTTATTATAACCCCCTTTTTTTAAATAATGTTTGAATATTCTCTCACTTAGTGTACTAAAAGTAAAGGCTTAGAAATATTCCCTTATACATCTTTGATTCCCTTGTATATCTTTGATTCCACCAAATGACTAATTGAACTTAATAATACTTTTTCATTTGAGAGTCTTCTTTCTTTTGACCTCTTATAACTCTAATAATTCCACTTTCCTTTTTTCTCCTTAAATCCAACAGGTTAAAATCCATATAGGACAAATAATAAATACATGAATAAGATATGATGAATGAATGAGATGATTACAAATGAGAATTGAGGGCTGCATATATACCCACACATGGGTTTCCTTTCATAAGAGACATGACCTTTCATCAAGAAGGTGTCTCTTCATAACATATATATTTATTTGAGTATTTAGTTATTTATCTATTTATATCTATTTATACATATATTTGTGTTCATAACATCTGAACCTCCCTGGTTTTTTTTCTAGGCCTGCAACAACCCTAGAACATTTTCAGCAAGCAGTTCGCAACCCTGTACCATCCTGCGGCTACCACCTACATGTACCTTAAGTTACGACTACCTCTCTTTGGCTTGCAACAACATTCCTATAGCCCTATACGACTGCTTGTTACCCCTCTTACAACCTACTCTATTATACTACCCAACTCGGGCCTCCTAACACAAGGAAACTTGCCCATAACAAGAACAAGAACAACAAACATGACGCCTAACATCCTCTCTCCACAACTGCAATTGAGGTCACCACACTTGGACTGAAATTACCAAGCATCCATACCATAATGAAATGTTACAATGACCTCAATTCCTTTTATACAAGTCTTAGGGGTCAACTTAGAATCCCCTCCACAAGTCAACATCAAATTAGACCTTTTATGTGGGTGTGAAGCCCCAACACAAGCCCACAAATCCCATCACCAAACCCATGAAGCATCTTATTCATGACAGGGGGGTTTTCACCCTAACAAAAGTGAAATGAGTTGCCAATGAGGATTCCCACATTCCCAACACCTAGGGTCATGTGAGAATACATGTGCAAATCTACAAAACATCAACACTCCCTCTTAGTGAGGGAGGTATTCTCACTCACTCCAATATCTACTGGAAGTAACTTTTTCTCCCATACTGAAAGTAACTTTGTCTCTCGCACCGGATCCACTTCCATAGTTGATGTCCAATCCACCCAATTGTTTTCTCCCTCTGTCACCAAAGAAAATCCTGGTGTATGGCATGATCCCATCTTGGAAGACACCCTGCTCCTAGAAGCCTCCCTCTTCTGAGCACCCTGCCTGGCCGTATCAACCCATGACATTGTCCTGACAGTCTTGGGTGATGCCTCTCTCTCATATGGACCTGAAGGTAGACTCCCTCTTAATGATTGAATCTCCCTTTGAGCATGTTGACTCCCTCTGAACGGTTGACTCTCCCTTTGATCATTTTGACTCCCTCTCAATACATTGAATCCCTCTGAGGTCAATATCCCTTTGAGTTTACACAACATTTGGAGGGAATTGCTTCCTGTCCATTCTCACTCTATTATTGTGAATCCTGACTCGCATAGGTTGGCCCTTTTTCCTATACACATTATCCACTATAACTCCAAGAACCATTGTTGTGTTTAAACTAGATCCTCTGGACATGAATAACACATTTCCATTCCATAACAAAGATGCATAAACCTTCTCCTCAATTGTTGAGGCACCCGTAGCACATTTTCCACTCGCAACACATCCCCTAAATCCATCCCAAATACAATTGTTCCAGATCCCTATATTGCATGCATGGTCCCCATACCAAGATCCATGTACATACCTGAGTCAGACTCTATGAATATCTAAAAAAAATGGTGTGCCCATGTCATATTTCGATGGCTCCAACTGTATAAGAACCATGCAATCCTCCAAGGAAAGCATCCTTCTTACCCAATTCACAATCATCCAAGAACTTATTCCCAATTCCATCATCCAAGTTACAAGAATCTCCATGTCTATGCACATGTTGCAACTGAACCTGTGTCCTCTTTTTGAACAATCCCAAGCCACATATGGACACAATCTACTTCACTCTAGACTTTCACAACTCATCTCTACAAGTATTCTTATACCCTAGGTCAAATACTTCATACTTTGTCGCACCTCAACAATGTGAACCTCTCCGACCCGATGAAGACTCCATATCATGATACTAACATCTACATGAAGCTATCTCGTCTATTCCAAAGCTCCCAAGATGCACCCATCACAATATCACTATAAGAAGCCACACAAAGTTCATCCTTGGAGTTGGAAACCCACCACACAAAGTTCATCCTTGGAGTTGGAAACCCGCCACACAAAGTTCATCCTTGGAGTTGGAAACCCGCCGCACAACATTCTGTTGCGAATCGAGCTCTTCAACAATCCACCAAAACTCCCAAGCTTCCACACCACTGAGTTGCAATAGTCCAAAAATCCTCGTCTGAACAATATAATCCATGTCTTAACCTAGAAACCATCTAACCTGCTGCTACCTGCAACAATTATTATAGCCCTCTCCCTCTCAGAGATAGCTCCTCAATAATGCTATAGCTCCCTCTCAAATTTGTGACTGATGTAAATATCTTGGATCCAACTGCACTTCTCAGAACCATAGCTCTGTCTCACGCATTGGATCCACTACCACAACTTCTCTCCAATCCACCTGATTGAATGCTCCCTCTGTCACCGAAGAAAATCTTGTTGTATGGCATGATCCCATCTTGGAAGAAAACCTGCTCCTAGAAGCCTCTCTCTTTTGATCATCCTGCATCGCTATCTCAACCCATGACATTGTCCTGAGAGGCCTTTAGGATCCTTCTCTCCCATCTGGACCTGAAGGTAGACTCCCTCTAAAAGGTTGACTCTCCCTATGATCCTATTGAATCCCTCTGAATTTGGACTCCCTTTGAATCCATTGACTCCCTATGAGGTCGGGCTCCCTCTGAGTCTACGCAACCTCTGGAGCTACCTTCTCCCTTTCCATTATCACTCTGTTACTGTGAATCATGGCTCGCATATGTTGTCCCTTTAGCCTATACACGTTTTCCACTATAACTTTAAGAACCATTACTGTGTCTAAGCTACATCCTTTGGGTATGAATAACACCTGTCCATTCCGTAACAAAGCTACATAGCCATTCTCCTCAATCGTTGAGGCTGAGAACACAGTCTTGACACCCATATCATGTTTTCCACTCGCAACGCATCCCCTAACTCCATCCCAAATACCATTGTTCCAGATCCCTGTACTGCATGCTTGGTCTAATGGAAGAAGTGTCCTCAGACACACATTTTTATTAAATAGGAAAATGAATTACATATGAGAATTTTCAAGAGTTTACACATGAACACTCCAACACTCTTGCAATGAGCTATATATAAGCTAAATTTCCTAACAAAATTTAGTTATGGATCACTTATTAATTAAACAAGTGTCCATTTACAATAAATTTTATTTTAACAATCTTCTAACTATACTCCTAATTTAGAGCCTAAGATACGACACCTTTCTAGAGTCATATCTTTCACAACAATATTCTATTTCTAAATGTCTCCATTTATTATTCTAAATTAATATTTATTTTATCCTAACTTTTCAAACTATGATATTTGTATTTTGGATCATCTAACATTCCCCCCTACGATCCAAAGATACATTACAACAGATACCAAGTTCATCCCTGAACTTAGTAAATTTTATTCTGTCAAGAGGTTTCATGAAAATGTCGGAGATATGATCTTATGAAGGACAATAAATTGGCTTGATGACATCCTTTGCAATGAGTGATCTGTTATGATGATACTTGGTGTCCACATGCTTTGTCTTTGAATGAAAAACTGAATTCTTGGCAAGCTTAATCGCTGAATGGATGTCGATGAATAATGATGTAGCTTCTGCTTGAGAAATGCCCAAGTCCTGCAAAACTCTATGTAACCAAACAATTTCACATGTTGCTTCCCATGCTGAGATGCATTTTGCTTCTGCTAAAGAAGTGGCCATTGTAGCTTGTTTATTACAACTCCAAGACACTGTTGTTGAATCCATGCTCATTAAATAACCTGATGTTGATGCTCAATCATCAATACTTCCAACAAAGTTGACATCTAAAAATCCACCAAGTAATTTTTTTTTAGTCTTTTTGTAAAGAAGACCAAAATATTTTGTTCCTTGGATATATCAAAGAACTCTTTTGGCTACATTCCAATGGTTTTCCCATGGTTTTTGCATAAAGCGTTAAATAGTATTGACTGCAGAAGATAGATCTAGTTGAGTGTTTGTCAAATAAATCAAGCTGCCAATTATCTGTCTATAAGTAGTGTTGTCTACCATTTCCCCCCCATCAAATTTTGAAAGTTTCAAGTGTTGCTCCATAGGGGTAAGATATGGTTTGCAATCTTGCATTCCAATTCGCTGAAGAATTTCTGCTTCGTACTTAATCTGAGAAATGAAAATATGATGTGGACATTGGAATACTTCAATTCCAAGATAGTAGTGAAGTAGTCCCAAATCTGCCATCTTAAAACCTGCATGTAACTCCATTTTCACCTGTGCAATATGATCATCATTGTTTCCAGTAATGATCAAATAATCTACATACATAACAAGAATCACCAGATATGGACCATGTTGACGGATATACAAAGTATCATCAGATTCACTTCGTTGAAAACCAACTTTCCTAAGGTATTCATCCATTTTGGTATACCAAGCTTGGGGAGCTTGCTTTAACCCATATAAAGCCTTGATTAATTTGCAGACTTTATGTTCCTTCCCTTCAATTTCAAAACCTGGTGGCTATTGCATATATACATCTTCCTGTAAGTCTCCGTTGAGAAAATCACTTTTTACATCCATTTGATGAACTTTCCAACCTTTCTGAGCAACCAATGCAAGTGTTAATCGAATGGTATTCCATTTAGTTGTAGGAAAAAAAGTTTCCTCATAATCAATGCCTTCCTGCTGCGCAAAAACTTTATCCACAAGTCTTGCTTTATACTTGTCAATTTCTCCATGTTGGTTGTATTTAATTCTGTAAACGCATTTGCTTCTGATGGGTTTAACACTTGTAGGACAATCAACAAGTTTCCAAGTGTTATTATCAATTACTACTTGATACTCTTCAAGAATAGCTTGTTTCCATTCTTTATGTTTTACTGCTTCTTTGTATGTGGAAGGTTCAGTAAAATCATTTTCTATCAAGGAAAAATTTTCTTCACTTCTATGTGACCCCCTTGTTCCTGTTTTATTCTGCTCATCAGGCCTTACATCTTGCAAAAGTTGAACTGCCCATTTTGGTAGTTGATGTTCACTTGTTTGGGGATCTGAATTACCATTATTGTAAATTGGATTAATGTAATTTGATGTTTGTCGATCAGGTTAAGATTCTGGAGATGGAGAATCATTGTCATATGAACTACCGCTGCTAGGAGATTCTGATGAACTGCTGGAAGATCCAGATGATGTTGTTGAAGTAAATGGACTGGATGTATCATTTTTAGATGAAGGAAAATCAAGTTCATACCAATTTTGTGAATTTGGTTGACTTTGCATTTTTCCTTTTCTTTGATTGCCTTTAGTTTCTAACTTTTGAAGAAGAATTTCTATTTCTTCAACACTCTTACTTTCAGTTTCATAAAAAATTTCATTCCCGCTTACAACAAATTTTCCATTGGACAAAAGTCGATACCCTTTCTTCTCATCAGAATACCCAATCATTGTGAATTTCAAGCTTCTTGAGTCAATCTTAGTTATTTTTTCTTTCGGAACTAAGGCATAACATACTGATCCAAAACTTTAAGATGTTTAACTCGAGTTTTGAAACCAAACCATGCTTCATAAGGTGTGATTATGTACAAAGAAGTAGTTGGATATTTGTTCATTAAGTAGATAGTTGTATGGATTGCTTTTGCCCAATATGTAGGAATTAAATTTTTAAAGGTTAACATGGATATTTCCATTCCTAACAAGGTGCGATTCATTCTTTCTACGACTCCATTTTGTTGAGGAGTGTAGAAATTTGTAAGATGTCTTCTTATCCCATTGTCTGTACAATAAGTTTTGAAGTCATTAGAAGTGAATTCCCCTCCAGGTCACAAGACTCTCTGTGTCTATGCACACACTACAATTGAACCTATTTACTCTTTTTGAACAATCCCAAGATGCATATGGAGATAGTCTACTTCACTCTTGACCTTTGAAACTCATCATTGTAAGTGTCCTCATCCTCTTGGGTCAAATACCTAATACATTGTCGCACCTCGACACTGTGCACCTCTCTGGCCCGATGAAGGCTCTATCTCGTCAACCTGTCATCCGCACGAAGCTATCTCATCTATTCCAAATCACCCATGTTGCACCCATCGTAACTCACTATGACAAGCCACTAGAAGTCCATCCTCAAAGTTTGCAACCTGCCACACAACATACTGTTGAGAATCGAGGTCTCCATCAATCCACCAAAACTCCCAACCCACCACACCACTGATTTGAAATAGTCCACAACTCCTTGTTCGAACAATTTTCTCCATGTATCAACCCATAGACCATCTAAACTATTTCTAGCTACAATAGTTACCCTCCCATATGGACCTGAAGGTCGACTCCCTCTAAAAGGTTGACTCTCCCTCTAAGCTTGTTGATTCCCTTTGAAGTCAAACTCCCTCTCAATCCATTGAATCCCTTTGAGGTCCGGCTCCCTCTAAGTCTACACAACCTATGTAGATACTTTCTCCATTTCAACTATCACTCTATTATTGCATATCATGGCTCGCAGGTTGGCCATTTTTCCTATACACATTGTCCACTCTAACTCCAAGAACCATTGTTTTGTTTGAGCTAGATCTTGTTGGCATGAATAACACATGTTTATTCCTAAACAAAGCTTCATATCACTTGTCCTCAATTTTTGAGGTTGAGAACACAATCCTGGCACCCATAACACATTTTCCACTCACAACACATCCATTAACTCCATCCCAAATACCATTTTTCTTAATCTCTGTACCACATGCATGCTACCCATACCAAGCTCCACATACATACTTGAGTCAGACTCTGTGAAGCTATCGAACAAATCTTGTGCCCCTGTCATGTGCGGGTGGCTCCAACTATATAAGAACCATGCAATCCTCCAAGGCAAGCATCCTTCTTACCCAAGTCACGATCACCCAATGAACTTCTTCCCAAGTCCATCATCCAAGTCACAAGATTATATGTGTCTATGCACACACTGCAACTGAACCTGTGTCCTCTCTATGAAGAGTCCCAAGATGCATATGTACATATTATACTTCACTCTACACCTCTGCAACTCATCTTTGCAAGTGTCCCCATCCTCCTAGGTCAAGTACCTCATACACTGTCATACCTTGACAATGTGCACCTCTCCAACCCAATGAAGACTCTATCTCGTCAACTTGCCATCCACACGAAGTTATCTTGTCTGTGTCAAATCACCCAAGTTGCACCCATCAAAACTCACTATGACAAGCCACTGGAATTCCATCCTCGAAGTTGGCAACCCACCACACAACATACTGTTGTGAATCAAGTTGTCTGCCATTCCACAAAAACTCCCAACCTGCCACACCACCGAGTTGAAATAGTCCATAAATCCTCATCTGAAAAATATGTTCCATGCCTCAACCCAAAGACCATCTAATGTGTTTCTACTTGCAATAGTTACTACAACCCCCTCTCAGAGCTAGCTCCTCAATACTGCTACAACTACCTCTCAGAGTTGTCACTGATGTAAATATCTCTGATACCATGTTAGAATTCGTAGTACACCCAAATTTGGTGCACACACAACTCAGGTCTGGTCTATGTTCTCAACATAATACATAAACTAACACAATTTGAACTGTAAAGATAAACACACCGAGATGCCTAACCATTTACCGCAACGAAAAATAAAAAACTAGCAATTAAATCATACACATGTACACACGAATTCAATGCCCAAGTCATGTGTTCTTAAAACCAAATATTAGGGCTCCCCTACCAGGGACAATGGCCCAAATTCTTTACATAGAAAACATCCCACATACTTACAATTTTATCATAGAAACCCTACTTGGATTATGTGCCCAATTAACTATCCAAAAGGCCACTATTGTAACACACCTATTAGAGCCCACACTCTGTTTTTCAAGTCTTTCAGAACAACCCTCATAATTTGTCTTAACACTTGCCCAGAAATGTCCCAAGACTTAGCTAAATTATCTCTCAAGGTTTTCCAAGACCGTTTCTTGCAACAACTCCTTTTCCTTACTGTTATATAGGTTGTTACAACCTCATTCCTTGGTTGTAACACATTCCATACAATCCTCAACACTACCCCTCAATTGTTGCCTCATCCTTTCCTTCTTGTACCTGTTGTTGTAGCCTTTTCCTTGGTTCTACCACCTCCTGTACCTACTATCCAACTCCCTCTAGTAGGGTCTAACCCTTCCACGACCTGCTGCCACGTCATGATACCTATCTGAGCCTCTCTAGTTGCTTTTCTAGGCCTGTGAAAACCCTAGAACATCTCTAATAGGCTGGTCACATGCCTGTACCAACCTACGTCTACCACATACAAGTACCTCAAGATGCGACTGGCTCTCTTCGGCCCGCGAAAGCCTTCCTACAACCTTTTACAATTGCTTGTTACCCTCTTACAACCTCCTCTATCCTTCTTCCCAACTCGGTCCTCCTAACATAAGGAAACATGCCCAAAACAAGAACAAGGACAACAAACATGAGTCCTAGCAACCTCTCTCCTTGGCTGCAACTGATGTCACTATAGTCTGACTGAAATTACCAAGCATCCATATCATAATGAAATGTGACAATGACCTCAACGACTTTTATACAAGTATTAGGGGTCAACTTAGAAGACCCTCCATAAGTCAACATCAAATTAGACCCTCTATGTGGGTGTGAAGCCCCAACACAAGACCACAAACCCCATCACCAAACCCATGAATCCCCAACTTCATTCCAAGGGGGTTTTCACCCAATGAAAGTGCAGTTAGGTGCCAACAAGGATTCCCACATACCCAACACCCATGGTCATGTGAGAATACCTACTCGAAGCTACAAAAAATCAACACTCCCTCTTAACGAAGGAGGAATTCTCACTCACTCCAATATCTTCTAGAAGTAAATTTCTCTCCCATACTCAAAGAAGATCTGTCTCCTGCATTGGATCCACTACCACAACTTCTCTATAATCCACTTGATTGGTTTCTCCCTTTGTCACCGAATCAAATCTTTTTGTATGGAATGATCCTATCTTGGAAGACACCCTGCTCCTAGAAGTCTCCCTCTTCTGAGAATCCCGCCTAGCCATCTCAACCCATGACATCATCCTGTTGGTATTGGAAGATGACTCTCTCCCATCTAGACTTGAAGGTAGACTCCCTCTGAATAGTTAACTATCCCTCTGATCCTATTGACTCCCTTTGAAGTCAGAATCCCTCTAAATCCATTGACTCCCTCCGTGGTCGGGCTCCCTCTAATTCAACATAACCTATGTAGCTATCTTCTCCCTATCCATTGTCACTATGCTACTATGGTTCATGGATCAAATAGGCTGGCCCTTCTTCCTATAGACTTTGTCCACTCTAACTCCAAGATCCACTTTTGTGTGTCTGAGATAGATCCTCTAGGGATGAATAACACCCGTCCATTTTGGAACAAAACTCCATATCACTTCTCCTCAATTGTTGAGGCTGCGAACACACTCCTGGAACCCATATCACATTTTCCACTCACAACACATCCCTTGACTCCATCTAGAATAAAATTTTTCTAGATACATGTACTTCATGCCTGGTCCACATACCAAGATGCACGTACATACATCAGTCAAACTTTGTGAAGCTCTCAAACAAATCTTGTGCCCCTGTCATGTTGTTACACATTATTTTCTTCATCCCTATGACTATTAATGATGTAAACCTATCTGTAGTCTTCAGAGGGGTCAGTGGCCTGAGTTCCTGAAGAGAGAAGGGAGAAGAACTTTTCCTGAGACAATAAGTTTCATTTTCCTTTGTAAAAACCCTGTAAAAAAGGAAGTTCGCAGGTTGCTATATAGGCAGGGTGCGAGAATGCCTGATTCTCACAGGTTGCACCATAGCTGGGTTGTGAGAGGTTCGCAGGTTTCTCTATAGGCAGGGTGCGAGAATGCTTACACGTGGGAAAAACGAGCGGTTTCTCGAATATTCTAGAAGGAGAAACTTCCATGGTGAGGTGGCATCCGAATGGTGTGGATCTTACTCGCTTTCATGATTTAGTGGTATCATCCTAACCTCCTCACCTTATCCTCTTCAAATTATAAAAGGAGAGGATCTCTCATGGAGAAAGTTAGCTTTAGCTTTTGGTAGCTTGGAGCTTTTTGATTAGCTTAAGTTGGATTTGGCTTGGAATTATTAGCTTGGTTAGAGTGGCTTTGAGATTTTTTTTGTCAAGATAGATTGTGAATATTATCAGATCTATGCTCTCATAATTCTTGGAGTGGAAGTGTGTGGGGAATGAAGGACAGTTGGAAGGGACCTTACGACATCAAGGCCATGGTTGTAATCTTTCTTTCACATTTAATATGATACAGTAATATGATTCTTTCCTATAAAGCTTGTTGTGTTTTATTGTATGATTCCTTG
>ML801325.1:7253-19546 GCA_009831015.1 Picea engelmannii | reverse complement strand
TATCGAGAAATATCCATGATTATGAAAGAAATTGGAATGGACTATCAGGCTATTGATGCATGTCCTAATGAACATATAATATATTATGGATAATATGAATTATAAAATGAATGCCCACCATTTCAAATTAGTAGATATCGAACCGATAAAGTGTCAAATAAGGTGCCTCGCAAAGTTCTTCATTATATTATAATAATTCCACGTTTCCAGTGGTTGTTCAGGTGCCAAAGTATAGCACAGTTTATGGATTTCCATGCAAAGAACAGAAGTCGAGATGATGTTCTTTGAATTCCTGTAGATGGTTCTACATTCAACTACATCGAAGAAAAGTGGCCAATTTTTAAAGAAGAACCTCGTAATGTTAGAATTTCGTTGGCAGCTGATGGTGTCAATCCATTTGGAGAACTTCGTTCTATGTACTCAGTGTGGCCTGTTTTTGTTATAAACAATAACCTTCCTCCTTGGATGTCGATCAAGAGAGAGCATACAATCTTGGCAATGATTGTTCCAGGTATTTAATTATCTTTTATTTGCTTTAAAGTATGAAAAAATATTTCATTTCTTTGTTTTGTGCATGGTAATTATTTCTTTTATATATCACGACATCTAGATAAGTATAATTAATCATGCAGTATGTTGAACCAATTAGGTAGGTACTAGGTTAAAGATATGAATGTATATATTGAGCCTCTCGTCGATGAGTTGTTGAAGTTATGGGTTGGCGTCACTATGTATGACATCTCTAGAACAATAGGGCAAAAACGATTTCAATTCCATGGAATACTGTCATGGGCAATTCATGATGCTCCCGGGTTAACACATTTTTGTGGTATATTGTTACTTTATTTTGTGATTTAATATTATATATATTTATTGAAAAAATCATGCATTATTTTAAATTGTAACTCCTATTTGACGCTACATTTATTCATATATCTTGTAGGTCTTCAAATAAAGGGTAAATTTGCATGCCCAGTTTGTGGTCCGAGGATAAAATCTCATCATTCAAGGAGTTTAGCAAAGGAAGTGTTTGATGAGTATAGGCACTTTCTGCATAAGAACCATAGTTATCGAACTACAAACAAAGAAAAATTCAATGTGTTAGTAACAATTGTAGTATCGGGGCACAAAGGTACATAGGTCTACGGGATTGCGATAAGTGCCCAAGTGTAGCACATAAAGAGATCCATTTCGGGCCTAGGTCAAGCGAGAGAGCGCCCCTATTTCAACGTCTGGGATGTATCCAAAGAATCAAATCAGCGGTGAGCGGGAAATCGCGATCAGCAAAGCTGCGCCAAGGCTAACACATTAGATAGCGCCCATAGCATGTTCAAGAATGGATGACAGCCGTTCATCCCGAAGGATGCATGGCGCAAGGTCTGGCCACGTCGAAGTTTCGAAATTCAGGAGTTCATGAAGTGAAGGTTTTACGTCTTTGAAAATCGTGAAACCTCGAACCCCGACAGTGCCAAAGCACCGAAACTGGGGCCCGAACCCACAACAGCGTCGGGTGAATTTGGGACCGTCTGTTTTCAAAGACGCGTGGAAACCATCAGTGTACCAGGGAAAAGCCACGATGGGAGTCAGCGTGGAGGATAGGTGTCAGACGCCTGGGAAGAGTCGGGAATCGGGATATCGGAGATCCTGGGAGCAAAGGTTTCGTGCATTGGAAAATCGCGATACGCGATTTCTCGATAAGGCCTAGGAGCATGGGGCCACACCGACTGTCAGGAGGACAGGTGGCAGATTTTAGCGACAGGCGAAGGGACCATTGATAGGTCAACGACCGTGACCCATCGGAGGATCGGGAATCGGAGAATCGCAAGTCAAAAGGGTGTGTGCACATTGACGTCACAAGTGCCGAAACCCCGATGGAGGTATAGGGCTGCGGTCTTATGAGGGATGGTCGTATGGACCAAATAGCCTAGCCAGGAGGGCCAACGTGTGGAGAAAAGGGCGCATCGCAAATCAAGGATTGGAGAGGCGAGGAGTTCTCGACAGCGGGAACCGCAAAACCTCGAATCCCGAATTCCCGATAGCGCCCAGAGCTGGGCCCATGGTTTTGGTGCCTGGTCATCAAGAAGGAGGCATGGGGAAGGGGCGCTTATATTTGTCATTCAGCTACTCGAGCCCCGAAGCGTTGAGGTAAATCTACGAAGGGGGGCACTTTTCTCTTTAGATTCCAGTCCGACGTGGTCTGGATCCCGATACCTGCCGGGAATGAATGAAGAAACGAGAGGGTGGTTGAGGCCTCGCCTTAATCATTAATTGCAAGGTATGGAGGGTCCGGTAAGCGGTCCGCTTGAGAGGGTCCTGTGTACCCAGTCTTTCAGAAAAGCCATGCCGAGTCCTCGACTAGCCAAAGGAGGTCTGCGCACGCTAACTTGGCATTTACTGATTTAGCTACTTCCCCTGTGGGAGCCATGCGCAGTTAAGGTGGTGTTCGACAAAGAATATCAGTATGAGTTTGACTGAAGGGACACCAAGCCTTGGGAAACTGGGCACACCTCTGTTAGGCATTTTTCTCTGAGTATATAGACTCAGTCTTTGCATTTTGTAAGGTATCGATGGTCGAGCAGAGCTCCCGGTTGTAAATCTTTAATAAAGCACTGATACTCTGGTTATGTATGGACTTTTGAGACTTCTTGCCTTATGAATGCCAGTTTCTTTCATGTCTTTGTTTACACTGTGTTAGAGCAGCTCGGAATTGGAGGATCCAATCGAGCTGTAGCTATTATAGGATGATGTTGTAATGGATCACTGTAATACTTGCGCTATCTCTAATAAGTTCTTGTGATTTTTCCCAGCGTTGAGTGACTTGGAATTGGAGGATCCAATCAAGTCCCCTTTCAGTTTCTGGAGACCCTAAACCAAGCGGATCTTGCATTTGGAGTCTTTCTTCTGCAAACTGCCGAAGGCCTATTGCCCAAAGTTGTTTGTTCACCTTTCTTACTAAGTCTTCCATCTGTTCATCTTTTAATCAACCCACTGGCTGAATTTAGGTCGAGACCTCCTTTGTTACTTACGTACCAGACCCAGTCCCTGAGTTAGAGTAATATCTCCTAGAGTATTTATCTCCATTTGATCACCCCTTTATAAACAAATCATGACATTAAACTGATGGGTGTCGGGCTCTTCTCTTGCAAGCAATCCAGGAGTGACTTCCGACGCTAACATTTCTGGCGCCGATGCCGTGGACGAAGTTGAATATTTTCCCCAGGATTGAACGACAACGATCAGCTGATTCTAAAGGTGCATCAGATATCAGAACTATTGAGATTTCTACTGTGCACCTGGTGACTCCATTGTGACGACTCCACTGGAGTGAACCCGCTGTTTTAATTGTGGCTTCCAGAGGCAGACATACGCAGTCACATCCTCAGCTGCCTCTAGCTACACCTGTAACTGATCTAGAGGTGGTTCTCATAAAAGGAAAGGCCCCTGAAGAAGAAGCTTCCACCGCCGAAACAGGTAATCCACAATTTCCTTCTGTAAGAACGCATTTTTCTCCTCCTCATTTTCTTAATATACCTCCTTCAGAGGTTTCCCGTTTCCTGAATTTTGGGAGTGTTCCTGTTGAGTTTTCCCCTCTTGGTCTGGAACTAGAGGGAGAAATCCTTGTCACTCCCCTCTCCTTTGAAGTTGTTTCTCGGTGAAGACCCGTGACTGCAGAAGATTTCCCCACTCCTGCACAAAGAGGAGTGTCTGCTGACTCAAGTTCATTAGCCTTCTCATTAAATCCCCTCTTGTTTCCCACTCCACTTCGAGACTCGTTCCCAGTAGCCCCTTCACGAAATCCTTCTCCTCCCATCTCTCCTCAACCTAATATTCCTATGGCTGGTGCTAACCCCCCTCTGAATAGAATGGATTCCATAGTTGCTGCTCGATACGCTCCCTTGATCCTACCTCAACCTATGCATCCTCTCCCTGCTGGAGACTACTTGAAATACATGTCGAAGTTCACTGGCGAGGAAGACGTAACTGCAGAAGAGCACCTGGCTGCTTTCTACAGTTATGTAGACAATCTAAACATTGAACATGAAGATGTCTGGATGAGAGTCTTCATCCAGAGCCTGGATGGCGAGGTGAGGAAATGGTTTAGAGGATTGACCCCCGGATCTATCGCTGGAATTGAAGCCCTGGATAATGTTTTCCTGAGGCAGTGGGGAGATAGGAAGGATTTCATGTATTACATGACAGAGTTTGGGTCTCTGAAGAAAATGGAAGGAGAATCTGTTTCTGACTTCTCCAAAAGATTCAATAAGATGTATAATAAGATTTCTTCAGAGATAAAACCCTCAGAAGCCTCTGCCCAGATTTCCTATGCTGGTGCATTCGACCCTGATTTATGTCTTCTATTAAGAGAAAGAAGATCCACCTCCTTAGCTCAAATGCAAGACGCGACGGTACAGGTGGAATCCAATATATTGGCAGCTAACAGAATGAGGAACAAGGCCGATGTAGACAGGAGAAAGGGAAGGTCATAAGCCTCAACTTCTGGATCATTGGTGCCTCACCCTCAAATGGATGAACTGACCAAGATGGTGAAGTCCCTGTCTGCAGAGATGGAGAGAATGAAGGGCGAGGGGAGGCAAGCATATAAGGGCCCTCAGAACACTGAAAATAAAGGAGTTTTCAGTAGGCCAAATAATTTTACTCACCCGAATGTGCAAAGAGAAAGAGGAAGAGACAGAGAAGACCAAAGAATTCAGGCCCCCTTACAGAACAATTTCGTGGTCAAAGATGAAGAGGGGGAAACATACGAGCTTGAGCCTAAGATCCATTGCTTCAGAGAGACTCCCCTTTTTCCTCACCTCACTCAATCAGCTTATGAGGAGTCTCTAATGGATAGTCAGCTAAATGAATTGAGCAAGGGAGACAAGGTTAGCGGCGGTCGAGGCAGGTACAATCTGAGGTCTGACAAGAAGAAAACAACACCCGAATTTCCTGAGCAGTTCACTAGAACAGAGAAGCCATCTAATGAAGTAGAAGATGGTCACAGAGGTAAGAAGGTTCAACCCCTCTCTCCCATTGTCCACAATCAAGTTCCTGAAATAAGAGAAATTCCAAAGCCTACATCTTCTTTTAATTTCGAGCATGAAATTCAAAGGATTAGAATTCCTGTGCCCCTCACCGAGCTAATTAAACATGGGGAATTTAAAAAATGCTTCTTTGAGATTTTACAATCCGAAGCCTCATGCCTTCCTGCAGATTCCATAAACCTCCAAGATGAAAATACGACTTTCGTTCTAGGTCCCATGGTAGAGGATAGAGACGATTCATCCCCTCCCTTCTACACATCCCTGAACGTACATGATAAAGTGATGCACAACTTCCTGATGGATTCAGGGGATTCTCACAACCTCATGCCCAAGACCGTCATGGAAGAATTAGGGCTAGAAGTCACTCAATCATATCATGACCTCTATTCCTTTGACTCTAGGAGAGTTCAGTGTCTTGGAGTTATTAAAGACCTGGTTGTGACCCTGTTTCAACTGCCCATGAAAAGTGTGGTCATGGATATTGTAGTAGCTGATGTCCCCCCCAAGTTCGGTATGCTATTGTCAAGATATTGGATAAAAAGACTGGGGGGAACCTTGCAGATGGACCTCACATATGCTACTATCCCAGTGTTTGGGAGAGATCATAGAAGACTATATAGAGAAGCCCAACTGGCCTACATAACCAATGATGAGGCCAACCCTACCAACCATCCCATTTTTGCATTAGACACTGATTTAGGATCCAGTGTGCTACAACTCACCAATTCTCCCGACCCTCCTCTTAAACTCAGAAAGAATCCCACCATTTCCCCTGATTTTCCTCCCTCCATCACCCCCGTCTGGAAAATGTTCTTTGATGGAGCCTCTTCTAGGGAAGGCGTTGGAGGTGGGGTGGTTTTCGCGTCACCTGCTCAGGAAATCATATCTCTGTCATACGAATTAGAATTTGAAACTACCAACAATGTGGCAGAGTATGAAGCTCTCATCCTGGGACTAAGAGTCACAAAGGAAATGGGAATTCAGGAAGTAGCGGTTTTTGGAGATGCAGAGTTGGTGGTTCAGCAGATCAGGAACGCTTATCAGGCTAAGCATCCTCGACTCAAGAATTACAGGAACGAGGTTTGGGACCTTATTGACAGTTTCTTCTCAATGTTTAATATTTCTTTCATCCCAAGAGAGGAGAACACCTTGGCATATTTCTTGGCTACATCGGCTAGCAATTTCAAAGTACCCTTGCCGCCCAAATTCAGATATGATGTAGAGGTAAAATATAGGCCCTCCATACCTGACAACGTCAAACATTGGAAGGTATTCGAGGATGATCTCAAGGTCAAGAGGTTCTTGGAGATTGTCGAGGAATTTTCAGAAATTCACATTGACCAAGACGCCGTCTCAAAGGAAGAGCTCGATGGGGGTAATTTTATGAATAAGATTGCAGAGCGTGACATTGTACAGCTACCCAACAACCATATTCCCAGAGGACTGGTTCCTTTGAAAAGACTTTTTGATGGAAATGATGTATCATTAAAAGGATAAGTATCAGAGGAGGACAATGGTACTATTCAGTTTAACATTGGGACTGAGGGTGAGCCCAAGTATGTCAAATTGTCAAGAAGTCTGACAAAGGAGCAGAGGTATGAATACATTGGACTTTTGAGGGAATTTGCAGATGTTTTCGCCTGGACATACGAAGACCTCAAAACATATGACATTTTTGTCATCGAGCATAAAATCCCATTAAAATAAGATGCAAAGTCATTTAGGCAGAAGCTGAGACAGATCAATCCTATGCTGCTGCCTATCATGGAGAGGGAAGTGAAGAATCTTCTTCAAGCTCAGATCATTGTACTGCTGAAATATTCGGAGTGGGTGGCTAACTTGGTGCCAGTAAGGAAAAGGAGTGGAGAGATCCAGCTCTGTGTAGACTTCAGAAACCTGAATAGGAGCTCATGAAAATATAATTACCATTTACCAAAGATGGAACATATACTGCAGAGGGTAACAAGAGCTTCCAGGATGTCCATGATTGATGGTTTCTCTGGCTACAATCAAGTCTCTGTTCTGCCCGAGGACAGAGAAAAGATGACATTTACCACCCCATGGGGCACATTCATGTACACCAAGATGTCGTTTGGATTAATGAATGCAGGAGCGACGTTTCAACGTGCCATGGACATAACTTTTATTGGGGAAAAGGATAAATTTGTGGTCATCTACCTGGATGACATCACAATGTTTTCAAAATCTGATAAAGAACACCGTCGTCATCTCAGGAAGGTTTTTCTGAAATGCAAGAGTTTTGGCATTTCATTAAATCCCAAGAAGTCTTCATTCACCATGCAGGAGGGAAAGTTACTTGGCCACATAGTATCAGCGGAAGGAGTCAGGATTGACCCTAGCAGAGTTGAGGCAATACAAGCATTATCAATCCTGAGGTCCAAGAAGGAAGTCCAATCTTTCCTTGGTAAGATCAATTTTCTGAGGCAGTTTGTGCCTAACTTTGCTGAGGGGGTAAAGCTTATAACAACCATGTTGAGGAAAGGAAATGAAGTGAAGTGGACTTCTCAATCACGACATTCCTTTGAGAAAATAAAGAAAGCGCTGACTAAAGCTCCTGTGCTTATCAGTGCCGACTACTCAAAGGATTTCCTTATTTTATTCTTTGCCTCACCTGACACGGTGGCTGCTGTTTTATTACAGAAAAGCGAGGATGGGCTAGAGCAACCTATTGCCTATTTCAGCCGAGTGTTGAGGGATGCCGAAGTCAGATATGACAATATGGAGAAGCAAGCCTACGCATTGGTAAAGGCCCTCAAGGCATTTAGAATTTATGTCCTGCAATAAAAAATCTTAGCTTATGTCCCCTCAGCTGCGGTTAAAAATATTCTCATTCAGCCTGACATGGACGGGAGGAGGAGAAAATGGATAGCTAAGATTTTGGAATTCGACCTGGAAATAAGGCCCACCAAATTGATAAAAGGTCAAGGATTAGCCAAGCTGTTGGCTGAAGCAAACTGCCAAGCTCTGGGGGTAAGTTTCATAAACGAATGTCCAGGAATTCAGCAGGGTCGGCCATCTGAAAGAGACCCTCAAAGGGAGCTCTTATTGGCTCGATGTCCTTGGTATAGGGATGTCATATTTTTTCTGCAAGAGTTGTGGCCTCCAGACGGCCTGCAAAGAAACAAAGCAAGAGTTCTGAAGCTCAAGGCATTCAAATACTGCCTGATTGATCAAGTGTTATACTGGAAAGACCCCCTGGGGGTGCTTTTAAAATGCATGAATTCACAAGAGGCCGAAATGATCATGGTTGAATTTCATAGCGGCTTGTGTGGAGGGCACCATTCCTGGAAGGCCACATCCCAAAAAATTCTCAGAGCTGGGTACTATTGGCCCACCTTGTTCGCTGATGTCCATAGAGGAGTTAGAGCCTGTATCCAGTGTAAAAAATTTACAGGAAAGCAACAACTCAGGTCCTTGCCGCTAAATCCTGTGGTTGTTTCAGGACCTTTTCAACAGTGGGGCCTAGATTTCATTGGAGAAATTCACCCCGCTTCTAGTGGGAAGCACAGATGGATCTTGATTGCTACCGATTTCTTTACCAAGTGGATCGAAGCTATCCCCACCAGGAGTGCTTCCCACACGGTAATCATTGGGTTCCTGGAAGACCTCATCACAAGGCTCGTTTGCCCAAGTAAAATTGTCACTGATAACGCAGTCGCTTTCGGGTTTGAGCCATTGGCCAAGTTCTGTGAGAAGTTTGAAATCAAACTGATTCACTCCACTCCATATTATCCACAGGGCAACGGTCTAGCGGAATCTTCCAACAAAAGCCTGATAAGGATCATCAAAAGGTTGTTGGAAGACAACAAAAGGGCTTGGAATTCAAAGTTGAAATTCGCCCTATGGGTTGATTGGGTGACTACAAAGAGATCTATAGGTCTCTCCCCTTTCCAGTTAGTCTATGGAGCCGAAGCCATCTTCCCTTCTCAGCTGGCCATTCCCGTAGTGAAATTCTTCCAGGATTATCAAGAAGAGCCCAATGACATGATCAGAATAATTCATCAGCTAGTAGAGGTCCAGTAGGCTAGGGAGCAGACAATGGCCAGGATTCAGGACCATCAACAAAAGATCAAGCAAGTCTTCGATAGGAAGGCCAAGAAGGAGTGTTTCCAGATAGGAGACCTGGTGCTGAAATGGAATGCTCCTAAGCAAGATAAGGGCAAACACAACAAATTTGAAGCCCTGTGGATTGGGCCTTTTAGAATTTCTGAGATTTTCTCAAATAACACATACAGGTTGCGAGATTTGGAAGGTGAAGAAGTTTTCAGTAGCCCAGTGAATGGGCATTTCCTGAAGAAATGTTTTGTTTGAGTCTCAGATGGCTCCTTTGTTTGTAAATATTGTCCTTTTTGTTTCTTAGTTCATTTTCGTTTTTATTTTTGTGGCCTAATAATGACTCTATATCCCAACAGCGAGGCACTGGAACTGCAAAATGAGTCCTTAGAGCATCACAGGGATGACTCTATCCCCCATGAATCCTAATGTTAGTAACAATTGTAGTATCGGGGCACAAAGGTACACAGGTCTTCGGGATTGCGATAAGTTCCCAAGCGTAGCACATGAAGAGATCCATTTCGGGCCCAGGTCAAGCGAGCGAGCACCCCGATTTCAACGTCCAGGATGTATCCAAAGAATCAAATCAGCGGTGAGGGGGAAATCGCGATCAGTAAAGATGCGCCAAGGCTAACACATTAGATATCGCCCATAGCATGTTCAAGAATGGATGACAGCCGTTCATCCCGAAGGACACGTGGCGCAAGGTTTGACCGCATCAGAGTTTCAACATTCGGGAGTTCATGAAGTGAAGGTTTTACGTCTTTGAAAATCGCGAAACCCCGAACCCCGACAGTGCCAAAGCACCAAAACTGGGGCCCAGACCCACAACAACGTCGGGTGAATTTGGGACCGTCTATTTTCAAAGACGCGTGGAAACCATCAGCGCAACGGGGAAAATCCGCGACGGGAGTCAGCATGGAGGACAGGTGTCAGATGCCTGGGAAGAGTCGAGAATCGGGATATCAGAGATCCCGGGAGCAAAGGTTTCGTGCATTGGAAAATCGCGATACGTGATTTCCCGATAAGGCCTAGGAGCGTGGGGCCACACTGAATGTTAGGAGAACAGGTGGCAGATTTTAGTGACAAGCGAAGGGACCGTTGATAGGTTAATGACCGGGACCCATCGGAGGATCGAGAATCGCAAGTCAAAAGAGTGTGTACACATTGACGTCACAAGTGCCGAAACCCTGACGGAGGTATAGGGTTGCGGTCTAATGAGGGATGGTCGTATGGACCAAATAGCCTAGCCAGGAGGGCCAGCGCATGGAGAAAAGGGTGCATCTCAAATTAGAGATTGGAGAGGCGAGGAGTTCTCGACAGCGGGAACCGTGAAACCCCGAACCCCAAATTCCCGATAGCGCCCAGAGCCGAGCCCATCGTTTTGGCACCTGGTCATCAAGAAGGAGGCCTGGGGAAGGGGCACTTATATTTGTCATTCAGCTACTCATGCCCCAAAGCGTTGAACTAAATCTCCGAATGGAGGCACTTTTCTCTTCAGATTCCAGTCTGACATGGTCTAGATCCCGATACCTGCCAGGAATGAATGAAGAAATGAGAGGGTGGTTGAGGCCTCACCTCAATCATTAATTGCAAGGTATGGAGGGTCTGGTAAGCGGTCCGCTTGAGAGGGTCCTGTGTACCCAGTCTTTCAGAAAAGCCATGCTGAGTCCTCGACTAGCCAGAGGAGGTCTGCGCACGCTAACTTGGCATTTACTGATTCAGCGACTTCCCCTGTGGGAGCCATGCACAATTAAGGTGGTGTTCGACAAAGAATATCAGTATGAGTTTGAATGAAGGGACACCAAGCCTTGGGCGACTGGGCATGCCTCTGTTAGGCATTTTTCTCTGAGTATATAGACTCAATCTTTGCATTTTGTAAGGTATCGATGGTCGAGCAGAGCTCCCGGTTGTAAAGCTTTAATAAAGCACTGATACTCTGGTTATGTATGGACTTTTGAGACTTCTTGCCTTATGAATGCCAGTTTATTTCATGTCTTTGTTTACACTGTGTTAGAGCAGCTCGGAATTGGAGGATTCAGTCGAGCTGTAGCTATTATAGGATGATGTTGTAATGGATCACTGTAATAGTTGCGCTGTCTCTAATCAGTTCTTGTGATTTTTCCCAGCGCTGAGTGACTTGGAATTGGAGGATCCAGTCAAGTCCCCTTTCAGTTTCTGGAGACCCTGAACCAAGCGGATCTTGCATTTGGAGTCTTTCTTCTGAAAACTGCTGAAGGCCTGTTGCCCAAAGTTGTTTGTTCACCTTTCTTACTAAGTCTTCCATCTGTTCATCTTTTAATCAACCCACTGGATGAAGTTAGGTCGAGACCTCCTTTGTTACTTACGTACCAGACCCAGTCCCTGAGTTAGAGTAATATCTTCTTGAGTCTTTATCTCCATTTGATCACCCCTTTATAAACAAATCGTGACATTAAACTAATGGGTGTCGGGCTCTGCTCCTGCAAGCAATCCAGGAGTGACTTCCAATGCTAACACAATGGTAAAGAAGAAAACAGAAAAAAACCACGAAGAATGACACCTCACCTATGGAAGTTGGAATATATTAGAAATCGTCAAGGTACGCAAGTTATTTATGTATGACCTATTATATAAATCTTTGATTAATTTCATTTTGTCCCATTAATTAGTGTTAATTTCAATTTGTTGATGTTTCATGAATGTTGTTAAGGCACGAATGGGCTTCCATGAAGAATGGAAATTTACCCGATGAAATTCAGTAGATTTCCATACTACAAGCACCTACAAATAGTTCATTTGTTTGATACAATGCATATCAGGAAGAACATAACATAATTGTTATGGGAAATATTAGATGGAAGGACTGACAAAGAGAGAATTGGAAAGATTTGTTGTGACATCCGGGAAGCTAATCATGCCTTGTAAAGTGTTATTATTAATTCTAATGGAGATGGTCGTGAACAAAATACTAGTCTTGCTTGGTTATTGATGGAACAACAAAGAAATATTGTAAAAGAGGTCATTCGAAAAATTAGGTTTTCGACGGGGTTTTCGTCAAACATAAAAAATATCTTAACTAAAAAAGGTGATTTTGGTGGGGTTAAAACACATGACTGGCATACATTCATTAAGGTAATTCATAGGTTATAATATATTTCCTTATTGGTACACATTTTTCGGAAACAATTAATAATA
>ML801324.1:126917-143507 GCA_009831015.1 Picea engelmannii | reverse complement strand
CAAGGCCGAGCCCCGTTACAGATCATGTTTTATGCAAAGAATTGTAAATGTGTTCTACAGGCTGGTGAGCCAAGTCTTGTATAAGTTGTAGGCTTATGTGTTTTTTTAGGCCAGGGAGCCTATGTGTTGAAGGCCAGGAGCCTGTTGATGTACTTGTAAGTATGCAGATCAATTAATAAAATATAAACACCGCCAGTGCAGACCGACCACGATGAATGAGTGATGGGGGACTGAGCGTTCACAGAGTAGGCAAGGAACTAGGGGCTGGAAGGTGGGAAAGGGGCTGAGTGATGAGCCTAGGGGCTAAGCCTAGGGGGCTTAGGCCTGGAATAATATTTTAATATTATTTCCTAAAAATCCCTATGCAGAGTATTTTATCCTAAGTCCTCTTGGAAGGACCCGTGATTCCCAAGTGGTGGAAGGAAGGCATACGAATGGAACACATGCAGTTCCCAGGGTGACAAGTGTCAACCCTGGTGCATGCAAATATAAGCCTAAACTGAACCGTGGGTGGGGAATCTTCCTCCATTCGGACCCGAACCTCTGAGGGTGAAACGGAGTACGACCTCTGCCAGATATGTTGATTGATCTCTGAAGCCGTTAAGCCTGTGTTTGTCTGAAAAAACCATGTACACCCATGCTCCGAACTATGAGTCTGTGTCTGTTCTAGGCAACCCAGAAACACATTCCTGAACCAGAATCCCTGTGCTGGACTCGAGTGGAAGCATCCTGTGGTTGTATGGGGAAGCCGAGTTAGCCTGTGTGTGAAGTCCCTGTTCCGAAATCATTGTTGTGAGATCATCCAGGGATTGCTGAACCGATTTGTTTTCCAAGTTATTGTTTTTAGAAACAAAAATAAAGTAAGTGAAATACCTATATGTAATGAGCATTATCTTTGTTTTATTTGTATTCACATACATTCCATAGATACTACAAAAATGTTTAAGAATATTGATTTGTTTTTCAAGATCAGAAAGAACAAATTTTATCTACACATAAAAGAAGTGTGGCATCACTATCCCGCACTACCAACCATAGAGTGATTAAGCACATCGTGGCATATTTGTCTTGTACTTCTATTCATTAAATAGGTAGTCACACACAACCCATTCCAACCCTTATAGATTGGTTTTCCATATCAGGATAGAAAGAACTTCCCAAAGAGAGGGACAGGTGAATGCAATTGCATACATAGGTGAAATAATAAAATGCAATGGGATATGTAAGTATGGAATAATAAGAATTCATCTAGAAAAATAAAGTTGTTCCTAATTAAGTGTATTTACACACTTTCAGTCTTCCATGTTATGTTTTGGAATTATGGTACTGGATGTCCAGTCTTTTACTATTCCATGAATAGTTTTTGTATGAACAGGAGCAAGGGTGCACCGTGGATGTAAAAATTGTATTTTACTTTAATATAATTGTGAAAATTTTCTCTTGGAAAAAAAAGAGTGCATTTACACACAACATGCAAATTAGATATGATTTTATAACAGAAAATAACATTTAAATTATAGTTATAAAAATAGAGATAGAGAACATATCTTTCAATGGAAAATAGTTTGTTAAAATGGTTACATATGAGCAATTTTCCACCCAACCAGAAAATTCCACCCCTAACTCAGGCTATGCTTTTATCTCAATCATACCAACCCATTTTATCTTGTGGATTAATCAATCTTCTCACTATAGAGAATTACATGCACCTTCTCTAACCATCAAATAACTATGGCACTCTCTTCCCTTTCCCTACACAACAAAAGGAATATATTAATTTTATTTGTTCGATAATCCATTAGGAATCTTCTTCAATTATAGTGCTCTTCAATGTACCAAATAACTCAACCTATTAAATGTTTTCTAGAAATATTTGAAAAAATACACTTGACTCTTATTCAACTAATAAGCAACAATAACCAAATAACTAAAAGTGAAGGATTCCTAACTTTCCCATCCTTGCGCTCACCTACAATCCTCTATCGCTTATTTGATGTCATCCATTGCTTCCTTTGTAACAATGATTTGATTACCTTGAAATTTAGATAATGATTGACATAAATAATGGAGAACATGACATGAGGAATGGTAAGCATTAAAATGAGAATGAGTGACAAAATGAAAGAGTGGGAATGATGGTTGATTTTTCCTTTAGTAGGAGAATGAAATACTCTTATATGTCCCATCAACTCCTTCTTATTATTAAAACGTTGATAAAAACAGGTTCAAAATATGGTAGAATTGTTTATGATGTGAATACACTCTTCTTTGTGAGGGTGGTGATGATATTGAGATAAAACTTTGGTCTCCATAAGTTTTTTTTATATTATTTAATCAACTTTGGTCTCCATAAGTTTTTTTATTTTATTTATGATTAAATAATATAAAAAGAAAATTATTAAGTTATTTTTTGTTTTTTTATGGATAATATATTAATTATTATGTAATAAATATTTTAAATATTTTAAAAGAAGAATTAATATTTGTATAGGTTTTATAGTCTAATATAAACAGTTTTTAATTTTTATATTGTTAAACTTATAAATTGTATATATTAATTTTTTTATGGTTTTTTTAAATCTTGTTTATTTATTTTTTTCACAATGAAGAGTTTATGAAAGTTTATTTCTATTTTTTAATATTTATTTCTTTTTGAAATCAATAATAATAGATAGACAATTTTGATATTTAGTTATTACAACAATAACGATGTTGACATTTTGAAGGGCATTCTCTTCCACTTTAGGATTAAACCATAATCTAAGACCTAATTGTGAGAAGGAAATAGTATACTAGCTAAATGCAAAAGAGAGAGAAAAATATAATCAACCTTGACACATAAGAGACTAATAAACGAACTCTAATCACATTGTATTAATCCTTGATAATGAGTACAATATATATTTATTTTCACAAGAGCAACAATGTACACTAGGTTGGGATTTCCATGTACTTGCTCAAGTAAAAAAGTAATTTCTCCCACTTGCAACAGTTAAGTCAAAAAGTTGTTAATAATAATAAAAGGTAAGAAAAATATAGGTGGGAACTTAATGAGAACTCTATAGGAAGTCAACATGCGTTCCATAATAGAAAAAATCTCCTAGAATAAGACTAAGTCCAAGAATGGAACTAAAGTCCTAATTGAGAGAGAATTTCATAAATATGGGAAGTTACTAAATAAGTGAAATGAGTTAACTCCAAGTAAAAGATGGGTAATGTGCACTCTCTTAGGAGAGAATTTCATAAATATGGGAAGTTACTAAATAAGTGAAATGAGTTAACTCCAAGTAAAAGATGGGTAATGTGCACTCCCTTAGGAGAGTGATATTCTCACTAAAGTGTGCTCTATAGCCATGAAATAAGAATTATCTCCTAAAATTAAGGAAATACGAATTATATCCTAAAAAATAGGAATTTTCCTAATGGTGGTTTATGAGCCCACGGTTTTAGAAACCCATAGTATTACCTATAGGTAGCCACTGGAAAAAATATAGTAGCTATAAATAAACATGCTATAAATAATAGTCCTCCTAAAAAGTAGGAAAAATGGAAAAAATGAGTATGCTAGTAAGTATGTAGTTGAGCACGTTCCCTGACACACCCCCTGAAACACAACTGCGGTGTGCAGAATGATGATTCCTAGAAATATGAAGCCATGTTAGGTACTCATGTACAAGTATAAATGCATAACAACTGAACAAAAGTGAGGTAAAGTGGGAAAACCCAGTGGGAACAAAACCCCCCCTCACAATATGTTGCTAACAATAAAAGAATACTAACATGTTTAGTTGCTAAGTTGATGTATCTCTCACTCCTAGAATGTCCCTCAATGAGACAAACTTTTGTTCAGTGAAAGGCTTTGAGAATATGTCTTCCACCTTCTCTAAAGATGGATGAAACTGTATATCAATGAATCCATCCTGAATCTCTCCTTAAATAAAGTGCATATGAACCTCGATGTGTTTGGTCTGCTACCTATGAATTGGGTCTCTACATATCTTGAGAGCACTCTAATTATCATACTATATAATTGTAGGACGATGAAAATGAACTCCCAAATATATAAGAAAGTGCTACATCCAAATAGCATGAGTAGTAACATTCAATGCACCCATGTACTCTTCCTTTGTTGATGATAAAGAAATTGTTGGTTGCTTCTTTCTTGACCAACAGATAGGTCTTGATCCAAGGTAGAGGAAATATCTTGAAGTGCACTTACCATCAATGCTATCTCCTACCCAATTTGATTTTGTATAACCAACAATATATAAGGAAGATCGTGTTGCATAGTGTATACCAAAGTTGGTAGTTCCCTTGACATATCTATGAATCCTCTTTGTTTCTTTCCAGTGAAGCTCATGAGGCTTCTGCATGTACCTGAAAAATTATTTAGTTGCATAATATATGTCCAATTGAGAGTGCGTAAGCTAGAGAAGACTCCCCACAAATTGTTGATATCTAGTACAATCAACCAAAGGTGATGCACTGACATCCTTTAGACTAACCCCTGACTGAAAGTGTGTTGGAGTTGGCTTGCAATATGTGATTTAAAACCTGTCAAGTAGATCTTTGTCTTACTTGGACTAAGACATATTGATTCCTGAATTATTCTGGCTAATTTCAATACCATGAAAGTAATGTAACAATCCCATATCTGTCATACAAAACTTGTCATACAAAGCAGTCTTCACTGCAACAATGGAGGAGGTTGAGCTCCCTATGATGAGTAAATCATCTACATATAGAACTATCAGTAGAAGCGAATATTTCTTCCCCATTATATACACATCAGGATTTGATCTACATCTAAGAAAACCTCTAGAGATAAGATATGAGTCCATTTTATCATACCATGCCTGAGGTGCTTTCTTGATTCCATACAATGTCTTCCTCAACCTGCAAACTAATGATGGATCCTGAACATATCTCTATGGATTCTCCATATATATCTCCTCATTAATATCATCATGCAAGAATGAATTCTTCACATCCATATGGTGTACCTCCCACTTTCTAGCTGCTGCAATAGCTAGAGCTAACCAAATGGAATCAATCTTGGCAACCGATGCAAAAGTCTCCTCATAGTCAATGACTTGTACCTATGAGAAACATTTTGTTGCTAATTGACCCTTATACTGTGTAATGTATCCATCAACAACCCTCTTTTTCTTGAAAATACACTTACATCTAATAAGCTTCATGTTGGAAGGTAGAGGAACCAACTCCCTGTGTTGTTCTCTATCAGGGAATTACACTCCTCTTTCATAGCTTCCTCCCAATGGGGGTTCTCCTCATCCTTTGCATAAGACTGAGGGTCTGATCCAAGTACCATATAACAATAAATAGGTATCAAAGGTTCTATGGTAGTAAGAGCTTGCAAAGGGTCTACAAATTGAGATCTGGTTCTTCGTGGATTGACGGGATCACCTGCCAGATCACATGTTTCCTGAAGAGTTTGTTGTTCTCATCGTGGTATATTCTTTGGACCTACAACATTTTTCCACTAATCATAAATATCATAGATATCATATTCATATATATGATCATAAATTTGATCGGAAGAAGTCTCATGAAGTTCTACAACTAGTGGCAGTGGAGATGGAGGTGTGGACTACTCTAGAAGTACCTGTGAAGGGCCCTCTTCAACATAGATGATTTTAGGGGATAAATTTCCCAAATGGGATAAGTTTCCATGGTTTTTCCCAAAAAATGATTCTCCAATTTCCATTTTTTCTAAAAAACATTTGCCCAAATTTCATAGAATAAAATTATTTTACCTTAAAAATCGCCAAAATTTTATAGAAACTGTATAAAATCATTAGAAAATTGAATATTTTTACAAAAGTATCACTAAACATTTTACATTTTGCATATTAAGGACTAGTAAGATTATCCCAGGTTTCTACATTTTAATATAAATTTCCATCCTTAAAATTATCCCTGCTCTTCAAACTTAACACTCATTTGAATGAATAATGTATCTGAAGTAGTATCTAATAACATGTATCCCTTCAATACCTATGTATTTCCAACAAAAATACACTCCTTACTCTGAGCTTCCATAGCTTTCCTCTTATTGGAAGGGTTCCTAGCCCATGCCCAAAAACCAAAAATTTTGAAGTGAGTTACTTACAGTTTCTTCCTGCTCCAAGCCTTATATGGAGTGACTCCCTTGAATGATTTATGAGGAAATCTATTTTGAATGTAGGCTTCATAGTTGTTAGCTTCATCCCATAAATTTGCAGGCAGTTTTCTATCTTGCAACATACAATTGGCCATCTCTTTAAGTTTCATGTTCTTTCTCTCCAGTACCCCATTCTGTTGTGGAGTATATGGAACTCTGTGTTGCAACTCTATACCTACCTCTGAAAAAATATTCTCAACATCCTTATTCACATACTCTCCTCCATTGTTTGTACGAAGATTCTTAATCCTTTTCCCTGTTTGGTTCTCAACTAGATGCTTGAAATATTTAAGATACTCAAAGACTTTAGATTTTGATTTGAGAAAGTAGACCCATGTATATCTCGAAAAATCATCAATGAGAGTAAGAAAATACTTATCTTTATTGATCGATGGAAGTGGGAAAGGACCTATAATGTCACTGTGAACCCGCTCTAGAAGTGATGATGCCCTCCATGATTTACCTATGTTGAACTTCTCCTTAGGATGTTTTCCTAGTATGCATCCCTGACAAACTCTATATTTGTATTGAATGTGGAGTAATCCATCTACCATTCCACCCTTACTAAGTTGATCTAAATATTTAAAATTCAAATGCCCAAACCTCTTATTTCACAACCTAGACTCTTCATTAACATGCATTGTAAGAGATACATAATCATATTTATGTGTAAAGTGAGAGAAGGTGTATAATCTGGAATGGTAAATAACCTCACCAAAAACAACTTTTGAACCATATGACAAGTTAGAAATAATAACTGAGTCTAGATTGAACTCCACCTTCTTACCTAAACCTGAATGAGCGATCTGATAGATGGAGAGGAGATTCACTAAAAGCTTTGGAACATGAATTACATCCTAAAATGATCCATGATCTAGATCAACTCTACCCCTATCGCACACCTCAGTAGGAGAATCATCTCCCATGAAGATTGGTGGCCTGGAACAAGTCTCCAAGTATGAAAAAAAGTCTATTCAATGAGGCCATGTGGTAGTATCCTTTGAATCGAACACCCAAGAATTAAGAGAAAATGAAATAACCATTAATGCATGACCTTTACCTCTTTCCAATGATGGATTTTCTGATTGCTTCTTCCTTGCATTATCTGGAATACAATCCTCGAGTTGATCTTTCTCAAGTGATTGTGCCATGAGATCTATGGTCTTTTTCATTCAATAAATCTCAGGATAGAACCCCTTATTACAGTAGGAACACATAGTCTTCTCCTTATTTCTCTTTGATTCCTTGGATATTGAACTCTCATCTAGGGACTTTTGTTTTCCTTCCTTCTTATTCTCTTGGTCCTTCTTACCCTTTCTCTTCTGCTTATTCTTCTTTGAAGTTCCTTGAGATATAAGTGCATGCGGCTTGGAACTCTTGAGTGCCCCTATCTGGATGAGATTTTTCTTCTCATGGATAAGTGACTCCAAGAAATCATCTAGGGATAGCATTTTCCATGTAGACCCCATAGCTAACCTAGTAGTATGAAAAGAAGAAATGTAGACATAATACTCTAGTCCTAGTTTGGTTAGAATTGAAAAGATTAATTGTTCATCTTTCTTATCAATTCCACAAGCCCTAAAATGGGAAAGTAAAGTTTTAAACTTACATAAGTAGTCCTGTAGGGTCTTGAAATATCTTGGATTTAATGCATGTAGATCATTCTCCAGTTGATGACCTCTTAGATTGTCTTGTTTTCCTACCAAATCCTTCAACTTTGTCCAAACATTGTTAATATTATTGCAAGTATTGACATGAAATAGGAGACCCAAATATATTCTCAAAAACAATATCCTGTAGGCTTCATCCATTATGTTGAATTATTTTTATTTCTCTATGGTTGAAGTAGGCTTGAACTCAGTCCCCATGGTGACCCTATACAAACCATTGCTTCAAATTAGAATATCTATCTTGGGATTCCACTCAAAGTAGTTGAAGGGTGTCAAGATCACTGAAGAAGATGAAAGATCCATAGTTCTCTATGGGTTGTCCAATATGATCTGTAAACCTGCAATAAAAGTGAAAACTCCCTCACAATAATGGCTCTAATACCATGTAGGAATAAACCACAATCCAAAGCCTAATTGTGACAAGGAAATACTACACTAGCTAATTGCAAAAGAGAGAGAGGAGAGAGAAAAATAGAATCAATATTGACACATAAGATACTAAGAAACCAACTCTAATCACATTGTATTAATCCTTGATAATGGGTACGATATATAGGAATTTCCATAAGAGAAGTAATGAGAACTAGGTTGGGGTTTCCATGTGCATGCTCAAGTCAAAAAGTTAACTAAAGTCAAAAGTTGATAATAATAAGAAAAGGTTAAAAAAAATATAGGTGGTAATTCAATGAGAACTCTGCATGAAGTCAACATTCATTCCATAATAGAAAAAACTCTCCTAGAATAAGACTATAGTCCAAGAATGGAACTAAAGTCCTAATTGAGAGAGAATTTCATAAATATGGAAAGCTACTAAATAAGTGAAATGAGTTAACTCCAAGTAAAAGATGGGTAATGTGCACTTCCTTATGAGGTTGGTATTCTTACTAAAGTGCGCACTATAGCCATGAAATAATAATTATCTCCTAAAACTAAGGAAATAAGAATTATCTCCTAAAAATAGGAGTTTTCCTAATGGTAGCTAAAAAATAGGAATTTTCCTAATGGTGGTATGTGAACCCATGGTTTTAGAAACCCATGGTATTACCTATAGGAAACTGGCCAAAAATAGACTGGATATAAACAACAATCCTCCTAAATAGTAGGAAAAATGAGTACGTCATTAAGTATGTAGTTGAGCATGTACCCCAACACCAATATCCCCAATAATTAACATCTCTAGTCCACCCTCTATTTAGTATTGAGTCTCGAGTAACTTTTACTTATTCTTGAAGTTGTGATAGGAAGCCCCCTCTCTCTCTGTGTTAGCTAGCCTATAATTATATCATAAGTAATTGATCATAACCTTATTAACCTCTAAAAGGAGGATATGATAGGGTGTATTATTTTAATTTTAAGATTGTTTTCTATAAATTGTTTTTAGATTTTCTCTATTTTCCTCCATGTTTCTATAGAAATACTACAACTCAATCTTCACAACCATACAAAATCGTTGTGATAAAAAAATGTGTTAAAGATAAATCTTTTTTTCCGAAACAAAAACTTAGCTTCTTTACAATTGTCTCCAAGAACAATATAAGCTTTACCACTTACACTAATCCTTATTTTAAAATTGCAATTCCAATTTAAATTGTGATAGAAGTCATTTTCAAGATACTTATATGAAGGGATTTATTCCAAGTTTTTGTTATCATAAACGTGATTTTTAATAACCTTGAGTTGATTTTCAAGATAAAAATTAAAATAAATAAATAAATAAATTAATTAATTAATTAAAAAAAATGTCATATATAGATAGAAAAAGTGTGGCATCATTGTCCTACACTACCAGCCAAAAGAATTTTAGTCACACTATGGAATCCCCCTCTCACACTCCCAACCATGGAGTGGGTAACCACACACAACCATTTAAAATGTCATCCCTAGAGACAATTTTCCATATCATGATAGAGATAACTTCTCAAAGAGGGGGAAAAAAAGCAAGTGCATTCATAGGTGCAATAATAAAATGCAATATATTATAAAAGCATATAATAACATACATTCATTGAGACAAAGACTCATGTTCCTAATTAAGTGCATTCACACATATAGCATGCACAATAGATTTAATTTCATACCAAGAAATAAAATTTAAATTGCAACAATACAAATAAATATAGATCACTTATCTTTCAACATAAGATGGTCTAAGGAAATGGTGGAATACAAGTAATTTTCCACCCAACCATAAGCATCCAAGCATATTCTACCCCCATGCCATAATAGGAAATAATGTGTACATTACAATAATACAAACAAAGATAGAGAACTTATCGTTTAACATAAAATAGACAAATAAAATGGTTGAATACAAGAAATTTTCCACCCAATCATAGGCATGTAGGAATATTCCACCCCCACATTGAGATGTTAAGCCACCAAGGTGACGGAAACAAGCTACAAGGTTTTATCTCAATCATCCAAACCCATTTTCTCTCATGGCTTAGCCAATTTGCTCACTACAGTGCACTGCAGGAAACTCCTCCCACCATAACATAGCCATTGAACTCTCTTTCACTACCTTATACACCAAAATGAAGATCATCCATTTTTATATTCAACAATCCCTTAGTGATATTCTTCCCTTCCAACACTCTTTAGTGTAGGCATAAAGAGTCCAACCTCTTGAATTCTTTTAAGGAATACCCTAGAAGAATAAAATTGTTCTTAGTCAGTGAATGAGAAACAATAATGAGTGGAGGATTCCTAATATTTCCACCCTCTATTCTCCCCTACCTCCATCTATCTCTCATCCAATTTTTTTTCATTGCTTCCACTACAATATTGATTTGATCACCATCACATTTAGATAATAGTTGAAAAAAAAAATGGATAATATGATGAGAGGAGTGGTAAGCATGAACATGAGAATGAATGGAACAATGAAAATTTGGGAATGATGGTTGATTTTTCCTTCTAGTGGGGGAATGGAGTACTCTTTCATGTCCCCAATAATGATTTTACATAACCCATGCTTCAATAATTATGTGTGAAAAACTTCTTACCAACCTATACCTACATTCATTATTGGCTCTCTAAGTCAAAGGAGGTGTATGGCTTCTTTTAAAGTTCATGTTTGGAAAGAGATGAGTTCTTAGCCTAACACTTGGAAATATAATTTTTTTTTCCATAGACCACCTTTCATCTTCCCCTTTGGTTGAATAATACCCCCTCTCATGCTCTTTTCATCCATCTTGGACCATTATATATTATATTCCAACATTAATGTTTGCATAGCTTTGAGTTCACCATGGAATGCCTATCACATGACCCATATAAGTATATTTACATTATTTATAACACAGTGTCATTTATTTAATCTCACATGGCTCAACCCCTATCATTATATCCACTTATTTACAAATTATACATAATCTAATCTAATATATTCCAGGGTCAAAATTGTGGTATTACAAGAAGATTGATAATTGTGTTGGAAGAACAAGCTAAGTGGGTTCACCACACCTTTGGATCTTCTGGAGATGGTGAGTTGATAGTCAATACTAAACTAAGAGAATCAATTGAGTGTTTGACTAAGAATTTAACTAGTTGGTTGGGTAGACCATGGAATTCGATTGGTGTGTAGGTCAAGGTGAATTTCAAGGAGTTCATTATGCGACATAGCTAATAAAATTCGACCATGTCTTCCCTGTTTCAAAGGAGCTAGTTACACTTTGGTGTTATATATACATGGTCCTATGGAGAAATCTGACATGGAATTTTTTTGGCTCCTTTTATTTTCTATTTTATGTTGAGCTATAGTCATTTTTTTCTTAAATATTGTAACAATGTCTTTCAACACCACCTCATATTAGAATATATATACCTCCTTGATCTATATATATCATGGTCTCAGAACTATTTGGTTTAATACCTGGCCTATCATCTACAAGTGTTTTCAAGGTTGTTGATTGTACACACTCCTGATGACTTAGATCTAGATAGAAGATTAACTCAGGGTGTCAAGTTGAAGATTATATTATGGTTTATACCTATACATCAATATCATGAGTTCCAAGCAAGAACCTATGGTTTTGAATGGCCACAAATATGGTATGTGGACATACGATATAAAAACATTATTGAAGAGTAAGGTTTTTTGGTAGTTCATGAAGACTATGAGTCTATATTTGAAGAATGATAAACAAAATATTTTGATTGGAAAGAATATGGATGAGGATGTAGGAGTCATAACAACTTACATATCCATGGATATTAACTTTCATGCAAGTAATATAAATTTTCCAAATTAAGTTCGGAAGAATCTAAAGACTCTCTTTTATAAGGTCAATGTGTTGGACAACTAAGGAATTAGGTATATCAAAGAGCTAATGATTCCAACAAGTGGTGGTTTTGAGAGACACCACTACATTACTTAATCACAAGGTATAATATCATAACCAATGAAGAACATATCAAAATGTATTATTCATTGTTTTCATTCATATCTTAGATTGACCCATAGGCCCATCATTTTATAGAAACAAGATGCAACCAAATCCCTTGAAATGAGGAAGATCCAGTTCACATACAATGGCAAGGGTGCTTGAAAAATTCCTTGAAACATACCTTGTTCTATCTACCAGTCGATGGTTCTAGTCGACCCAACCAACCAATTGAATAATTAGTCAACTACTCAATCCAATACTAAGATGACTCTCCTATTCAACTATTGACCATCAATTGATATTCTCTAGAAGATATAGAGGTGTGGCGAACTTGCATCACCTACTATTGCAACACCCCCCAATAAACCCAATTTTGTGGATATTTATAAGGTGAAATAACATATGCACCCCCCCCTGTAATTGCAAATTCTTGAATCCCAAGCATAGATTGAATATTCACAAATTTAGCTTATGGTAAAGGCTTCATAAATATATCAACAACCTAATCATCTATTCTACAATAGAGAAGATTCACAACATCATATTGTACCAACTATTTCAAATAATGAGCATGAAGCTTCACATTCTTCAACTTTCTGTGATCTCTAATTATGAAAAAATATAACAATCGATGTCTTGATTGGAAAGTCAATCTATTCTAAGAGCTATCCAATCCATACTACCTCTGTGCCAGTGTTAACTACACCACAATATTCAACTTATCTGGTTTAAAGGGAAACCCCATTCTACTTATTGCATGAATAGACTATGCATACTAAACAAAGATGAAACACATAGAAAAATGTAGACTTCACATCATCGTCATCCCTAGCCCAATATGAGTTGGTATAACTAACAAACAGATCTAATTGATTACTACATTTTTTTATACCAAGTCTATAACTACCCTTGATATAATGAACAATCATCTTTACATCCTTCTAGTGGATTTCTCATGGATCCTATGTAAACCAAGAAAATACACTAATAGTAAAGGGAATATTAGGTCAAATATGGGTTAAATAAATAAGGCCACCAACTAGTTGTTGATAAAGGGTTGCATCGACTTTTGAAGAATCACACTCTTTGGTCAACTTCACTCCCCAATAAAAATGTGTAGCATAGATTTAATTACATATTTAGTTTGATACATAAAGACACTATCATCCATTTGCAAAATTTGGATGCCCAAAAAGAAATGTAAGAGACCAAGGTAGGTAATTTCAAATGTATCTGTCGATTGTATCTTTGAACCCAAAATTAAATCCATATTGATTCCAATGATGACTAAGTCATCCACATGCAATGAAACAATTAATATTTTGTCTTTTACATGCAATACATAAATACTAGGATTTGATTCATAGTGTTTGAAACCAAGATCAATAACGAAACATACAATCTTCTCATACTAATCCCTAGGGGCCTATTTCAAACCATATAAGGACTTCTTTAGTTGACAAACTAGACTGATATACTTTTCAAAACCTAGGGGTTTCTTCATATAAATTTCTTCAATTATATATCCATGAATAAATCACTTTTCACATCCATCTAATGTACCTTCCATCCAAAATGAGCAGCAAGTGAAAATATCAATTGAAAAAAAAATGTCTTTGTAATAACAATGAAAAAAATGTTAACAATGAAAACACATTAAAACCCTCCTTTCTAAATTTCTTGTTACTAAATCTTGCTCTTTTTTTCTCCAAAAATTCCACAATCTAAAATACATAGATCCTTTGTGTAGCTCAATTTGACTACTATATGGAAACTCCCCCACAATTATGATAGTGACAATTTATTTTATTAGTGAGGGAATTAATCCATATAGAAAGGGACTCAATTCCATCACTTTTGGGACAAAAATGTACCTCTAGAGGGTTCTTCAATCCCATCTGCAAACACCAACCAACAAGTAGCCATTAAATTTTGAGAACATTTCCCTAAAAAACCCTAGTGCACTAGATCTCTATGGATTTTGGGCACTACACATCACTCTATAAATAAAAATACATGCATGTTTGATAGAAAAGGATGCTCCCTCACTCACTTGGATGTCTTTGGACAATCTCAAACCTATAAATTTATTAGCATAAGGGAAAGAAGATCCAACTCATAAGAGGTCATTGGGATGAAAGCAAGATAGAATGAGAGAAAATAAGGTAGCATAAGACCTTTGAGAAACCCAATGCTTCTTATACCAAGAAATAATGGGAGTTAAGCATTAGAAACAACCCATCTGAGCATGCCAACCATTGAGTTAATGATCCAAAGGGTAAATCACTTGGTTGACATGTCAAACATTAATTTCACGTAAGGGATTTTCCCTTTGGTGGAAAATCATTGAGTTCAAGGCTCAGGTAGTTAAATGATTGGGTTCAAATAGCTAGAAACCCATCCAAGTGAGTGATTTCCATATTTGATAAAAATCACTAACTTCATAGCTGACTAGGGTAATATCGTTGGGTCTAGAAGTCAGTTGATATCCCAACCAAATGGGTTACCTTTTCTTGGGTCAATTGACTTTAAAAGAAATATTTCAACACTTTCCTTAATCCGATAATGATGCATTTTTCCCACTTAGACATCAAGGATCAATGATTAAGTTTAGAGTCTTTCCAGCCTTTCAAATAAATTATTGATCCTAAATGAGGTGAATCATTGGGTTGGAAAACCAACAAGCTCCCCAACTCAATGATTTCACTTCCTCTTTGAAAAAATGCTATCTGGAGAAAAGAGAAAATTCATGAAGGACCTACAAATTGAATTCTTATCTCTGCATAGTGGACAACACCTTTAACTAATTGCAATGGTTTTTCAACAATTGAAAGTCTTCTCACACTCATTGGCAGCCATGGGAAGCCATTGAAGTTCCATCACCTTCATAGCTTTCCACACATCAAACTGAGGTTTGATTTTTTTTTTTATGACTTATACTAATCACAATGCATCATATCTGATCTCAAGATATGAATTAAACTTACTCAAATAAGTACCAACAAATAAGGATTAATGAACTAAAATGACCACTAGTGAAACCCCTTAATTTTTTAATTAATGTTACACACCAAATTCCCACACTACCAGATGTGGATTTATCATGCTTTAGTGAGGGAGCATTTGTCATAATCCCTAGACAAGTTAGGAGAGAAATTTATCATATGAAGGTTAAAATATTATGTGCACATGTATTATTCTTTATTATTCATAAAAAGGAAATTAATTTAGTGAGAATCCACCTCACATTTAGTTTCCTAATCTAAAGGAGAAGTTGAGAGTCTCATGGATGGTTGAGATATTTTCTCAAACCAAAAATCTTAATTTGATGGATCTTGAGAGATATTTTCTCCCTAAAATACTTGGAGATCCGAATTTAGTGGATCTAGTGAGTGATCTTATCCATGGTGGTTATGTAACATCCCGCTCTGGCGCACTAAGAAAACCTATTATTTGAGGACACTTGCTCGCAAGTGTTCTGGAATTTTCTGATGTTAAAACATTTATAATCGATTATGATGCGTTATGATAGATGACATGATGTTTTACTATTGTATATACAGGTGCTATTGACTCAGTTTATTGAGTGTGCAGGGTTTTTTGACCTGGAGGATGCAGAGGCATCAACAGAACCCTTGGACTCCGGATTGAGTCAGAGAGTGTGATATTTGAGTTGATTTATTTACCATGATATTTATTGATTTGATGATATGTTGTTGACATGTTCTGACATGATGGTTGATGATGCAGGCTGACGATAGCTTGCCGACCAGACTCACATATGGAGTAAAGGGGCCACACACGAGTTCCAGAGAGGTTGAGGGAGAGGTGTGGACAACAGCCCTACCACAGCCTACTAGCACTCCCATCGTGGCTCGAACTGTAGGTTAACGATTACCTAGTTCGAGAGGATCCACGATGCTGTGAGGGCAGACTGCGAAAGTCACTCACGATGATTCTAAGGGGCACGCAATAAGGCGGGGGCCTTATTCCTTAGAGCCCTTAGTTTCCCACAAGTTCACCTGACGGAGTGTTGACTCCAGGGGTTATATATGTCTACCAATCAGTCAAGTCGGCGAGTGGCACCCTTGGAGCACATGGTGCATCCTGAAGGGCACGTCACGTAAAGGAAACACAAGTTGGTGAGTGGCACCCTTGGACCATGTGGTGCATCCTGAAGGGCACGTTGCGCAACAGAAGCAAATGAGGCGAGTGGCACCCTTGGAGCACGTAGTGCGTCCTGAAGGGCACGTCGCATTGATGATGATGATGAGACAACCTAGATGACCCTAAGACCTTAACGCCTTAAGAAATTCTCAAAACGACTCCCCTAATGAATTGTCGCCCA
>ML801324.1:69467-90974 GCA_009831015.1 Picea engelmannii | reverse complement strand
CCCCCCACTATTGTCGTCAGGGGGGTCTAGGGAGGGAGACGACAATTAATGGAGCCTCCCCCCCCCTTGGTGGGGGATTCGGGGGAAATGCCCCCAAAGCAAAATTTTCCTTATAAAATATTGTAATTTCATAGTCAATCTGGACCATTCATTATAAGGTCACATATATGATGATAGACGTTATGTTAGATTTTTTTCCCTAGAAGGAAACCCTATTTTCATGAGAGAATTATATTGCGACTATGTATGTGTGCGAATATTGTATTCTGAGAGAGGATATTGTGAGAGAAAGAAGATGAAGTTACAACGGTTGAGATGTAGGTTGTATCCCTTCATTTTGTTGGATAATAAAAAGGAAGGACTTGGAATTTTTTCGGTGGATGTAGCCCACACTGGATGAACTGTGTATATCTGTGTCTCTATTGTATTATGTATCTTTCATGTTTTATTTCTGCATTTGTTTTATTTTATTACTCTACAATCATGTTTTTCTAACAACTAGTATCAGAGCCAAAGGTAACTCATAGGAAAAGAGGGTTCCTAGTTCGAGTGGGAGCAATGGTGAAAGATGGAAAAGTTTAAGGTCGAGAAATATTATGACCAAAACTACCAGCTATGGAAGATGAAAATGGAATATTATTTATATCAGAAGGATCTATTCCTACCATTGGGAGGAATAACAAAGAATATGACGACCATGAAGGAAAAATAATAAGAGGTTCTTGATGGAAAGGCACTAGGAACAGTATGGTTGTGCTTGGCAGTGTCAGTGGCTTTCAATATTTCAAAATACAATGAAGGATTTGATATAGGCATTGGCTAAACTATATGAAAAAACCTCGGCCTCCAATAAGGTATTTCTAATGAAGCAATTATTTAATATGAAGATGTCAAAAGGTGGGTCAGTTACTGATCATTTAAATAGGGCTCTTCTAATCCCGTTCTTATTTCTAGAAAGATGGAATGGTTTGGTCATGGTTTTAAGTAACTATGTCTCTAGTTCAAACACTCTAAAATTTGATGATGTTGTTGGTGTTATCCTTAGTGAGGAAATGTGATGGAAAAGCACAGGTGAGACATCAGGTAATGCATTGACCATGGAGAACAAGTGAAGATAAAAGGATAGAGTAAAGGGATCAGGGAACCGTGGGAATTATTATAAGGGCAGATACAAATCCAAAATAAGAAATATAGAGTGTTGGAATTGTGGGAAGAAAGGACATCTGAAGAAAGACTACAGAGCTCCAAAGAAACAAAAAGATGGACAATGGGAGAAAAATCGGGAAGAAAATCTAACATGTGATGTGTTACAAGATGCTTTGATTATTTTTGTAGATAATATTTATGAGTCTTAGATAGTAGATTCAAGGGATTTATTTCATGCCACACCCCATAGGAAATTTTTTCAATATTATGTTCAAGGTGATTTTGGATAGGTTCATTTGGGTGATGATGCACCATAAAAAATTGTTGGAATGGGAAAGATACAAATAAAGAAAAATAATGGAAACCAATGGTTGTTGAAAGAGGTAAGACATGTTCCAGATCTAAGAAAAAATATGATTTCAACAAGGAAGTTAGCAAGTGAAGGTTGTATATCTAGATTTACAGATAAGGTGTGGAAGGTCACCAAAGGATCATTGGTGATAGAAAAAGGAGAGAAGGTAGGTACATTGTATTTATGTACTGGTAATATTGACTTTTCTATATCTTTAGCTTATACATGAGTGGATACAACACTGTGGCATCATAGGCTTGGCACATGTGTGAGAAGGGGATGCAGATACTTCACAAAAGAAATTTGTTGCTAGATCTTAAACAAATTGATTTGGATTTCTATGAGCTCCGTGTTTATGGAAAACAAAAGAGAATCAGATTTATCAAAGTCAGAAAGGAAAAGAAGAGTGAAAGGTTAGAGCTTGTGCATACATATGTATGGAGACCAACTCATTTATCATATCTTGGTGGCTCTTGTTATTATGTTACTTTTATTTATGATGCAACTAGAAAAACTTGGGTTTATTGCATTCGAAAAAATATGATGTTTTTGACAATATTAAGAAATGGAAATCTTTGGTTGAGAATCAGATAGGAAAAAGGTTGAAGTGTCTCAAATCAGACAATGGAGGTGACTATTGCAACATGGAGTTTGATGATTAATTTTCATACGATGGGATTCGTAGAGAGAATAAAGTTCCAGGAACACCACCATAAAATGGTGTGTCATAAAGGATGAATAGGACAATCATGGAGCACGCTAGGAGTATGAGCTTTCATGTTGGGTTTCCCTTACAGTTCTGAGAAGATGTTGTAGATATTGTTGTTTACTTAATAAATAAAGGACCTTCAAGATTTTAGGATGGTGGAATTCCAAATGAGGCATGGACAGGAAAAAAGGTAAACTATTAATTTTTGAAGACTTTCAGTTGTAAAGAATTTGTCCATATTGATAAAGAAAAGAAAACAAAGCTTGAGGAAAAATACAAGAAGTGTACCTTTATTGGATTCAATGTTAATGATTTTGTTTATCGCTTATGAGATTATTAAAATCACAAAATAATTAGGATTAGAGATGTCATATTCAATGAGAAGGTCATGTACAAAGATTAGTTGCAGGGAAAGAAACAGGAAAAATAAAAATTAGAATACACAATGCTTGATGAGATCACTGAAAAAGAAATTCCAAAGGAACCAGAAAATCAAAATATACAACAACAGGAGCAACAAGTACCTCAAACTCCTGCAAGTGTTGTTAGAATATCTACCAGGTTAAGTAGATCCCCTGAAGGATACTCTCCTTTATTTTATTATTTATTGTTGACTGATTCTGGTGAACCAGAAAATTATGAAGAGGAAATGCATGTAGACACTAAAAACAGTGGGAGAAATGCATTAAAGAGGAAATGGAGTCCTTGGTAAATAACCATACTTGGGACTTGGTTCAGTTGCCTGTAGGAAAAAGAGCATTGCAGAATAAATAGGTTTACATATTGAAGGAAGAATATGGAGGCAAAAATCGGTACAAGGCCAGATTTGTTGTATAGGGGTTTGNAAAAAAAAAAAAAAAAAAAAAATGTATATATTTTGATGAAATATTTTTTGTTGTTGTTAAAATGAGTTCAAGTAGGACTATTTTAAATCTTGTGGTAGTATAAGATTTGCATATTGAACAGTTAGATGTAAAAACAACTTTTCTCCATGGGGATTTGGATGAAGAGATTTATATGCACCAACCACAGGGGTATGAGGTCAAAGGAAAGAAGAATTTGGTATGTAGGTTGAAGAAGATCTTGCATGGACTAAAGCAAGCTCCAAGGAAGTGGTATTTGAAGTTTGACATGTATATGACAGAACAAGGTTATAGTAAATGTCATTTTGATTACTGCACGTTTATTTTAAAAGGCTAGAAAATGGAAGCTATATTATCTTGCTATTGCATGTAGATGGCATGCTTATTGTAGGGTCTAACATGCAAGATATAAATGTGCTCAAAAATAAATTAGTTAATTCATTTGCGATTAAGGATTTGGGTGCTGCAAAGAAAATCCTTGGTATAAGAATCACAAGAGACAAGAAAAATTTGCAAATTGACATTGTCTCAAGGTGAGTACATAGAGAAGGTGTTGGAGAGGTTTAGAATGAAAAATGTTGAACCAATTAGTACACCTTTCTCCATCCATTTCAAATTAACCAAGGAAATGTGTCCCAAGAGAGAGTAGCAGATAGAATACATGCCCATGGTCCCTTATTCATCAACAATTAGCAGCTTGATGTATGCAATGGTGTGCACAAGACTAGATATTGCAGATGTAGTGGGAGTTGTGAGGAATTATATGAGAAATCTAGGTAAAGAACATTGGGAGGTAGTAAAGTGGATTATCAAGTATTTGAGAAGCACTAATACTCATGCATTATATTTTGGAGGTTCATACACTGTTCTACAAGGATGTGTTTATTCGGATATGGCAGGTGATAAAGATAGCAAGAGGAGCACCACAGAGTATTTTTACTATAGATGGAATAACAGTAAGTTGGATTGCAAAACTACAAAAGGTTGTTTTAGTTTCAACAATAGAAGCACAGTATGTTGTTGCTACAGAGGCTAGTAAAGACATGATTTGGTTATAGAGGTTTATGGAGGAATTGGGAAAGAAGCATGAGAATGGCAGGTTGTACTATGACAATGATAGTTCCATTCATCTTGAAATGAAATCATCCTTCCATTCTAATACTAAGAATATACAACTCAGGTACCATTTCATATGATCTGTCTTGGAAGATGGACATTTGAAGTTGGAAAAGATACATACTAGCCAAAATCTTGCAAACATGTTAACAAAGGTAGTAACCAGGGAGAAACTGAGTTCCTGCTCAGTGTTAGTTGGTCTTCAAGCATGAAGGTGAAGATGAGAAATTTTCCAGGTCCAAGGTGGATCATAGTCCAGCAGGTACAATGGAAATTAAGTTCTTGTGATCAGTCTCCAAGTGGGATATTGTTGGTTGTGGAGCTTGATTATCTTCTTGATTCATAGGTTTGTTTCATTCATTCTTGGATCCCATTTCCTGACGGGGGGTGTCGGGGGGATTCCACCCCCACTATTGTCATTAGGGGGGTCCATGGGGTGGCGAAAATTAATGGAGCCCCACCTTGGTAGGGAATTTTAGGGCAACGCCCCCAGAGAGAAATTTTGGGAAGAATTCCTTGTAAAATATTGTAATTCAGTAGTCAATCTGGACCGTTCATTATAAGGTCATGGATATGATGATAGAATTTATGCTAGGGTTTTTTTCCTTAGAAGGAAACCCTCTTTCATGAGGTTTGTATTGTGGTTGTGTATGTGTGTGAATATTGTAATCTAAGAGAGGAGACTGTAAGATAAAGAAGAGGAAGTTACAATGGTTGAGTTGTAGGTTGTATCCCTTCATTTTGCTGGATAATAAAAAGGAAGGAACTGACAATTTTTCTGGTGGATGTAACCCACACTGGTTGAACCACATATATATGTGTGTCTCTATTATATTATGTATCTTATGTGTTTTATTTTCACATTTATTTTATTTTATTGCTCTATGATCCTGTTTTTCTAACAACTTCAATTTGGTTGTACTCATTATGTATGGAATCTCAGATATTGGAGAATATCTAGGCATCAAATTAATAGATAAATAAATATTTATTTTTGGTGATAAACCTGGTATTTCCCCAAATACATCTACATACTCCTACAACATTGGAAGTCCTCAAGATTTGGGCTTATGCACTTTAATGTCTCTTCCACGTGAATTGCATATTATTGAAACCCTTTCTTGAAGTATCTCTTTAGTTGTAATGATGAAATATCCCTTATAGAAATGGGTTTGGGAATTTCTTTCACTATCTTCTTCTTTCCTTCTTCATCAAGACAAGTTAAAGTCTCGTTATGACAATCTAGCACAACATGATGCACATCCAGCTAGTCCATTCCAATAAGAACATCATATGAGCCAAGTTGTATTATGTTCAATTTACAATAGTGTTAACACCATCCATATATAATGGGTATCCTTTGACAATATCATTAATTTTCTATTTGGTTCCATTAACCAATTGAACCAACCATGATTTCTCATTCTTACTTATTTTCAAATAAATTCTTTCAACCAAATCGGGGGCAGTGTAACTATGAATTTCTCATGAATCAATTAAAATTGAAATAGTTTGACTTTAATCTTATCTTCAACCTCAATCATGTTTAACTAGTGCTATACCTATCGATTTTCTAGGGAGACATATATTCTTGGAATGTTCCTCCCCACATCTTCCACTATAGTTTCCTTTTGTATGTTATATGCATGTTCTTCCTCATTATGCCTTCCTTTTGAGGGAAAACTCTATACAAATGATATCTTTCACATCCTAAACATTTTATTAGTTTCCTTGCCCTTTTCCCAAGGATTCTCCCATATTATATCCACGTTAAGATAGATAGGTCTACTAATATATTAGGCTTGTTCCTAAAGTAAGGAGCTTGAAATCCCTTCTTCCTCTAATCTTGATTATCATTTTTCTTATCTCTCTAATACTTCTAAAAATAAACTTTCCTTTTATTTTATCATATAATCATTTGGCCTTCCTAATTTTCCCTTCAAGAGTCTTAGGTTCATCAAACTGAATTTTATGTTTGTAGAATGTAGGAAACCCACTTACAAATCTTTGTATATTTTCCTTCTTATATTTAATATAGCTAACATACCTAAACAACTCCATAAACCTCTTCTCATATACTTCGATAGTGGTATTTCCTAACTTCAATTTGAAACATTCTCACATATTCTTATGATGGTAGTGTGAAAAAGTATGTTTCTACTGGAAATAATTCTTGAACTATTTCTAGGAAATTATCCTCTCATCCAGGTGCTTAACTTGCATCAATTGGTCCCACCAAATAGAGTATTTCCCCTATAAGTTGTACATGGTGATTTTGGCTTCTAGTTTGGATGAATAATTATGAATCTGAAAGTACTTTCTTGTTCCTAGAAACCAAGATTCATCATCCTCTCCCATATTATTTTCACCATCAAAGGTTGGTGGCTCAATCTTTCTAATATATCCTTGCAATTGTTTTTGTTCATAACTTCTCCTTTGATGTTTGAATGGAGACATTTCTAGGATCTTGTTTGATTCTTCAAATGAATATGGATTCCTCCTTGAATGTGTTAGTGAGTAATGATTCCTTTGATTTATAGTATCACTTCTTGAGTGTTGGATCTTCCAAGGTATTCTCTTCTTGAATCAGCTTAGCCTCCTTCCTCGTACCTTGAACCTGATTCATTCTTCATTTACATTTGCAAATCATTTAATATATATAGTATTTGAGTGTTTAAATAATTTTTCTCCTCTTGATCTTTCAACATCATTTCATTATCTTCTCTACACCTCCATGTTTAAGTTCCTTATAGCTTCTACTAGATCTAATGACTCCATTCTCTTTCTATGCTCAATAGACTCTATCTTTTCTATGTTGATATTTAAGCCTCTAACTTGTTATTCATGGATATCAATTCTTTGTCCATCTTCCATGTCTCCTCTTCAATAATATTCCTCAATTATGTTCTTCACTTTTCCTTGTTATAGCTTTGACTTTGCAATAAGTATGTATACCAATAATTTGTTAGATACATTTCAGTTCTAGGTTTGTAGCATTTTATTTCAAATGTTTTTAATTATGTACTTCATCGATTTTATAAAATCAAGGCTAAAAGCATCTTCTCCTTTGTTGGGTCACCAAAGTACCATCTTTTCACCAACCTTTCACTTCACTTTCACTTCACTTTTAACCATATTCCGCTTTCCCATACCCTTACATTAAACCATTTTCATGATTACATGGGTTTTAGACATATTATTTTTGAATGCATCTATTTTAATGTTTTTGAGTGAATTTATGATTAAATTTTGGGAAAATGACATGTTTACACTTATATATGGAAGTGGGATGAGTTTCATGATGTTTACAGGTGTATTTGAAGACTCCAACCAAGTCAAATTTGACCATCAAGCCTCAAATTCGAATTTCCTCTTCAACCCCTTGAAGATTTGATGAAGATTTGGAGATTTACTCAAGTATCTTGGATGAAGATTAATCATGAAAGAGAGATTTGTGAGAGGATTTGTAGAGATATCACTTGATAGGTGTGAGCACATGGTTGTAACCAAATGAGACATCTGTGGATCTAGGAGAGATTTGTGGATCTAAGTTATCTTAAATTTTTGTATAAATAGGAGTGCCTCCTCCATTTCAAGGAGAGGACTCCTGGAGCATTGTGTCCAACTTATGATGGAATAAGAATCAAGCTTTATTTTTACATTAGTTTCCATTCTCTAGTTTAGATTTAGAATGCTTTAGTTTATGTGTTACTTTGTTCTTGGGAGAATTGAGCTCACTCCAAATAGATCATAGTAGCATTTTCTTCTTGTTCTAATACTTTGAATAGGTTTATATGATTTATTGTTTTTATTAGAATTATTTGATGATATTGACTGTTGATAGGTTATTTGAAACATTACGAGAAGACCTCTTGTAAGGGAGATAGTTTTTTCATTCCTAGAGCAACTAAGCCTTTTTAAGTGTATTTATTTTCAATGCATGAGTGTTTACTTGATGATCTTGATTGTTGATAGGTTTTGCGAAACATCACGAGTGGACCTCCTGTAAGGGAGCTAGTGTTTTATTGTCTACAAAAACTAAGTCTTATTTAGTGGAATGAAACGGTTAGGATTTGATTGAATTTTCTTAGATTAGAGTTAGATGCCTACTCTTGCATATATTTTGCTGGCATCATCACAATCTTATGAACATCCCTGGTTGATAATTAAATGAAAGCAATTTAAGCAATTTAATTTCCCAACATAAGTATGTATACCAATAATTTGTTAGATACATCTCAGTTCTAGGTTTGTAGAATTTTCTTTCAAATGTTGTTAATTATGTACTTCATCGATTTTATAAAATCATGGCTAAAATCATCTTCTCCTTCTCAAGTCCTAATTGATTCTCAAGCACTTCTCCAAGATATAAAACATCCATATTATTTCCTTGAATTAGAATTCCAATAACTACACCCATACCCAATTTGGGATTCTAAACTGAACGTTATGGCTCTATACAACCCATTATCCTCGTGGACATTTTGTCAAACACTCATCCTATAAACTGCATTTTCCCAAAATTTCCATAGATTTCACTCTGAAATTTAATAATTTATTCATTTATTCCCCCATAAGCTACCCAAATATGTTAACAACCTTCCAATCAGGTAATTGTAACACTTAATTCAACATTTGCAAGCTTCAAACACTAATTTCCCTAATTATTCTCATGGAGAAAAAATTTCAAACACTTGTCACACAAAATCAAATTCCTTCATACACAACTAACTTTTGTCCCATACAACCTCGGTGTTGTAACCAGTATTTTTGGTACCATTTTGTAACATAACCGATACCCTCTGTGCACTTTGAAGACATTAGGTACTTATGTTAACCACAAAAATTTACACTACTTTACTAAGGAACCAAACTCATTGTTTTGTTATTCACTATTGACTATGAGTAGGCATAAAAGTACAACTTTATGAAACATAAATGTAACCATTCAATTATTCATGAAGCCATGAATCATAGTTAATGTAGGGTAACAAAAGTAGTCATAAGAACAAACTAGAAATTGATTCAACCATGACATAAACTACAACACTCCATTATTAATTCAACACAATTCATAGATACAATTATGAACACGTATCTATTTGGAATATCCCAACAATGTTCTATAGAAGAGGGACATTCCACCAAACCATAGGCTCCTTATTACACTAGGTCTCTCTTCAATAGAGGCCACCCCTAAGCTGAGGCTATGAATCCACAAGGGCACACTCTCCTTATGGTTGGCTCTAACTTTTATTTTTACATCCCAATTCTTAGACTCACAATCATTAATTACACCTAAAACAATTCCCAAACCATGTCCCTCTTCCCCATCATCCTGCATGACCCAAGGAATGAGTTCCCTTCTTTGCTTAGTAGTCCCTCGGGCTATCCCACTTCCCTCTAGAGCTCCAACATAGGATGACTAGGAAATCTCACTACTGGGATTCTAGGGGATTATCAACTATAGTGAATTTCCTCAATGACATCCATTATCATTCCAAATGCAACCATAATTCTCACTTAATTATTGGTTGTATATTTGTATAAGTAATTATTGTCATGGAAATTCACTCAAGGCTACTTCTCCCTATTTCCCCAAATGAAGGAAAATTCGTAGGGTAATTCAAACTTCTAATAGTTTTATTCTAATAATTTGAATGACACCCAACAGTCAAACTCTGTTTTGAATATTCAACCCCGAAACAATAGTTTTCTTGCATGGAAAAAATTAAATCCTTTAGTTGCACGAAATGAAAGGGCCACATACCTCCTTCATTCATTAAGGCCCCCAACGCTTAATAAAAAATATTAATTAATAATCAATCAATATAATTAAGGTGGTACAAGGAACTTGGGTTAAGTCACTTACTAATTTCATTTCCCTTAGTCTAATTAATCCCCCTTGTCTTTCCCCTCTTGTGGAGTCATAGCCCCCCATTCTTTTGTCCTTCTCTTCTACAACTAGCGATGTATTTTGTTAACATTTAATGTTTAGTTACAAATTAAATGTGTTAGCCTATAGTGATTCATCGTGTACATAATCAATATTGAATCAGGGTTCAAAATTGTGGTATTACACATCATCTGTCAATGACCATGCCAGTGTGCCTAATATAACTAAAAACACCGATTTCTTTAAAACTACCTTGTAAATTTTATATGCTTGCCAAACTTATTTTAATAACTTGGACAAATATTTATTTTGTTTTTGGCTCAAATGTAGGAGGGAAAAAGTGGTAATATAAAATGGATGATTCTTCAATTTCCTCATCCGATATCATTCCAAATCCACCTAGCTCTCGCTCTCATTTGCAGCAACTCCATATTTTATTTATATTTTGATTATTGGATTGAATATCCACTAACTTTGTGACACAGACCCCCGACCCTCGGGTCAAAGTCTGCTTATAGGATCATTCTTTGTCTCCTTTGAGCCAAATCGGCTCTTTTGATTCCTTGCTGGAATCTCCATTCAATCAATCCACAGGTCCTTTCGGAAGCTCCACTTCTCTGTGTGACCACGACACTATAACCCAGGCCTAACCCAGAAGGCGCTTGTCACAACTCTCCACTCGCGAGTTCATGAGTCGAAACTCTTAACTCTTCCTTTCCAATCTTGCGATACACGAAATGTCAATACGTGTATGGCTCCTTCCCTTGTCAGCACCCTCCACGTGTGACCACCAACTAGGATTAACACTAGCACCTCTCGCCACTCGCCACTTCACGAGTTTCAACGTCGAGCCCCAATTCTCTTATCTCATGAATTCCCAAGATACGAAAAGTCAACGGAGTGTTGACTCCTTTTACTAGGAGACGCGTGTCCACCTATCTATCACATAAGCCCACCTTGTGGTTCTACCATGTGTCCCTCATGCCCTGATTTGACACTTCATGACTTCGTTTCTCGAAGCGCTGCATCCTTTATATCCTGACACCTGAAGTGTCGAGATCCAGAACTCCTCGATATTCCTTATCGCAACTCGCGACTTGGGGATTTTTGGGACAAAAGTCTCGACTTCTTATCCTCCGATATGCCGAAATGTTGAATTTTGACACGTTTCCCAGTGCTAGCCCACAACAAAACTTCCTTCTCTGCCTCTTCGGAATTTCAGACTTCGCGATTTTGTGAATCTCATTGCAAGGCTTTCAGTTCTCCAACTCGTGAAACCTCGAAATGAGATTACGTGAATGATCCAACGGCCCCTGTTGGCTCAGATCCTACGGCTCTTTTTCTTCTGAGCTTTACACTTTAGAAAACACTTACCGTAACTCTCCTTGCTCCTCTGCAAGATCCGATGGCTCTCGGGACTTCGCGAATTCTCCACGGAGAATTCCGACTGTCCAATGCCTCCTTGACAACTCCTGTGAAATGAACAAGGTATTCCTTCACGAAACTTGTCCACCTGCAAAACAACTTCGCTATGCCTCCTTTCAACACTTCAAGGCACTAACTCTTCTGAACTTTTACCAAAAACTCGAGTCTTCAAAAAGACTCCTGTACACACTCCTTGCGACAACCCTTCAAATACTTCCAAGTATTTGAATTCTTAGACTCTGCGCACTCTCTTTGCAACAACAGTCCTTCAACAACTTCCTTAGGTTGTAAGCTCTGAGATTTCACTCGGCCTGCGCACACCTTGCACGGCTCCTGTGTTTAACTTTCACTTCTGCAAGGATGAGAATAGCGTTATCTCTTATGAGCTTTCAGAGATGAAACTATGGACTCTTGTCAATGCACTAATTACGGACAACTTCACTGCACTCCTTGCAGGAAAACTCTTGCTCAGAAAGAGAAACAATTGAAACTAATTCCTTACTCTCCCTCTCTTCAGATTTCAGACATTAAATATGAAATCATACATTCACGCATCAAAGAAAATGCATAACAGAGAGTAACAAGCATATATCAATCAACATGTACAAACACAGAAAGCAATTGAACACCATGAGTCTGAACTAAAGATCTTTGTATTAATCCAAAACTTTTGTACATGGGTTTTTACTTTACACAGCTCTCTGCTTCTTCTCTCCTATGCTCTCTTCGATTGATAATGTTACAATGATACAATATGAGGGTGTCTATAGTCAATTTTCCCTCCGCTCCTAAAACTGTCTAATCTATAATTTAATTCTACCTACTTACATTTACTAGCATAAATGCCTCTTAATCCTTCAGACGAGAGCGGGATGCTCAAGGTATGATTACAATCACAAGTACACCCTTTATTAACTACTTCATTTATTTTTGGCGCATCCTACTTCAAAACAATTTAAACACCTTTGAACATGTGCCAAAAATGCGTTGGCGCTACTCGCACTCGCTTGCTGTTGACCTTGCTCCTACATCATACTCCCTCGCTTGAAAATTTTTATGGGCTCCTGTCCATGAGCTCTCACACAGTCTGTCCATGCTTCTGGATTTTGGATTTATTTTCCCAGTTGGCGTCTTCAACTGGATGTCCCTTCCACTTGACCAAGTATTCAAAATATTCCCTTGTTCTGGTTCTTTTGCTAATTCTTTTGTCCAGTATGCTTTCCATTTGTGGTTTCTCTGCAACTGGCATTTGTTTTGTCCACTGAACCTCTGGTTGTTCACTGTCTTCTCTAGCTTTGTATGGGTACAAATATGAGATTTTGAATATCGGAGAAATTCCGATCCCATCGGGTAATTCAATCTCATAAGCATTTGCCCCAAATTTCTTCAAGACCTTACATGGTCCAATTTTCTTCATTTTCAGTTTATTGTATGTTCCTCTCGGGAACCTTTCCTTTCTCAAGTGCACAAGAATCAAATCACCAACTTCGAACTGAAGTTGTCACCTGTGTTGATCTACTCTGCGCTTATACTCCTGGCTCGAGTTTTGCAACCACTCCTTCACCTGGCTGTGAATTTCCTTCATTGCTTCAGCAAAATCTTCTTCACTAGCACTTCTTATCTCATCCTGTTCTGAATCCCTCAGTTCAGAAATTTCTCTTGGCTATGTCCCATAAACAATTTGGAACGGACTCTACCCTGTGCTCCTATTAAGCAAATAATTATAAGCAAATTCCACCTGTGGCAGAATTTTGTCCCACTGACTGTGATGTTCAGTCACCAAACTCCTCAACAAGTCTCCCAAACTTCTGTTCACAACTTCGGTCTGTCCATCCATCTGAGGATGATAAGATGAAATGAACGACAAGTTTGTTCCCATCTTTTTCCATAAGGTTCTCTAGAAGTGTCCCATGAACTTGGTGTCTCAATCTGAGATGATGCTCCTTGCTAAGTTGTGAAGTCGAATGACTTCTTTGAAAAATAGGTTCGGAATGTGAGTTGCATCACTAGTTTTCTGACACGGTATGAAGTGTGCCATCTTAGAAAATTGGTCCACCACTACAAAGATCGAGTCGAACCCTCTTTCTGTTCTCGGCAGCCCCAATATGAAGTCCATGCTTAATACATCCCACGACCTCTTAGGTATGGGTAGTGGTTGATATAAGCCTGCATTCTGCTTCTTTCCTCTTGAATGTTGATAAATTCTACATCTGTCCACGAATCGTTTGACGTCTGCTCTCATTCTTGGCCAAAAATATGACTCATTTAACTTTGAGAACGTCTTTTCATGACCGAAAAGCCCAGCCAATCCTCCATTGTGTTTCTCCTTCAACAGATTCTCCCTCATGGAGCCCTTCGGAATACATAACTGATTTCCCTTGAATAACAATCCATCCTGGATCATGTATTCGGCCCATTGGCTTATGTCACTAAGAATTGGATTCTCAGTCGCCTCATACACTTCTTTAAAATATGGATCATCTCTGTACATGTTCTTGAGATCATCAAAACTCAGTGTTTTGACTCTGAACTCTTGCAATAGCAAACATTTCCTGCTCAAAGCATCAACAACCTTGTTAGCAGTTCCAAAAATATGCTTAGTTACAAAAGTAAAGTTCTGCATGTATTCAACCCATTTTAAATGTCTTTGATTCAACTTCTCCTGTTGAGTCACAAATTGCAAAGCATGATTGTCACTGTAGAAAACAAACTCCTTAGGAATCAAATAGTGTCTCCACTTCTTCAATGCCTGAATAATAGCATAGAACTCCTTGTCATACGTGGAGTATTTCATTTTGGTTTCGTTCAGCTTCTTGCTGAAGTATGTTATCGGCCTGTCTTCTTGGCTCAAGACTGCCCCTATTGCAAATCCATTTGCATCACATTTTACTTGAAATGTCTTTTTAAAATCCGACAACACCAAAATTGGTTGTTCCGTGATTTTCCTTTTCAACAAATTGAAGCTTTTCTCTGCTTCTTCTATCCAGTGAAAAGACTTATGTATTTTCTTCATTGTGTCCATCATCGGTGCACTAATTCCACTGAAATTCCCGATGAACTTCCTGTAGAAACTAGCCAATCCATGAAAACTTTGAACTTCAAATATATTCTTTGGCGATGGCCAATTCTTAATGACCTCCACTTTATCTGGATCCATCCTCAACTTATCTGCAGAAATAACAAACCCAAAATAAATGAGCTCTGTCTTCATGAATGAGGATTTCTTCATATTTATCAGCAACTTCTCTTGTTGTAGGCTCTGCATCACTGTAGCCAAATGTTTCAGATGCTCTGCCTCTGTTTTACTGAAAATCAGTATGTCATCAAGGTATACTATGACAAATTTTTCGATGAACTCCTTCAGGACTTCATTCTCAACCTCATTGTTACACATTATTTTCGTCATCCCTATGACCGTTAATGATGTAAACCTATATGTTTCCTTCAGATGGGTCAGTGGCCTGAGTTCCTGAAGAAATAAGAGAGAAGAACTTTTCCTGAGAAAAGAAGTTGCATACTCCTTTGTAAAAACCCTATAAAAAGAGAAGTTGGCAAGTTGCACTATAGCCAGGGTGCGAGAATGCCTGATTATCGCAGGTTGCATCATAGCTAGGGTGTGAACTGTTCGCAAGTTTCTCTATAGGTAGGGTGCGAGAATGCCTACACGTGAGAAAAATGAGCATTTTCTCGAATCTTCTAGAAGGAGAAACTTCCATGGTGAGGTGGCATCCAAATGGTTTGGATCTTACTCACTTTCATGATTTAGTGGGATCATCCTAACCTTCTCACCTTATCCTCTTCATCTAATAAAAGGAGAGGAGCTCTCATGGAGAAAGTTATCTTGGAGCTTTTGGGATTGGCTAAGTTGGAATTGGCTTGGAATTATCAGCTTGGTTGGAGTGTCTTTGAGTTTTAATACTTTGTCAAGTGTGTGTAGGGAATAAGGAATAGTCGGTCAGAAACTTACCAACAAACAAGGAACTATAGTACAATAATACATCATCACTGAGGTAGGCATTCCCATACTTAGAATAAAAATGACTGAAAGAATAAATGCTGACATGCGAAGATCCATGTCAAGTAAGACAGGTCATGGCTACCAAACATACACTGTGGATCCATGCCAATATGAATCAAATATGAACATAGCCACCAAAAATACACTGTGGATCTATGTGTTAAAAACTCAAATTTGAACATAGCCACGAGACATACAATGTGGATCTATGTAATAGTACACTGAATATACTCCAACGCAACCTAGATCTGTCAGAAAAATATCCAGGGTCTTCATCTCCACCACTCTATAGTACAAATCTAACCATGTGAATACATGTGTTGAAGTCGAACATGGTAGAAACCACTTGATTACCGATCATTAGTGTATATTGTTAACAAGTACGAGGGAAATCACCATTAATGTCAATGACTCCCAAGGTACACTAGTACAATCCAACGAATGTCAATAAATGAGCTGAAGTCGAACACTCGACGAAATCTCCCAATCAGGGGTCATTAATGAAAACCCGCTGTTGAAAGCGAGGAAACCTGCCATTAAGGCATGCAAGTTCCAAGGTACCAATTAGTTTCTAAGTCTAATTCATGGATAATGAGTTGAAGTCGACAGGAAAAGACTCATCATAGGAGGGCCTTAATGTATCCCCCATCAATGACATGAAACAAGTAACAATATTTGATGTAGATCATAGTAACAAGTGATTCAGGACGGACTCAAGGATGGCTAACGCAATAGAAGGCTTAAGGACTACAGAAATGGCCGATGCAATAGAAGGCTTTTCAGGTTGGACATCTTTTTGAACATATTGACGACACGACAACTGTCTTGGAAAATAATGACTCAACAACAAGGATCACAGACAAATTTGTAATCTTATAAAGGAGTATGACCAAGAGACGAGCGGATTTTCCAACCTATACACAAGGCAAGTGAAAGGGTATCATGTTCAAAAGAGACTCTTCCATATAATATAGGTTTAGATACATTTCTTTCCCAATTTTTCCCCCACCATTTATGGCGAGTACCTCTTTATTTTTACACAAGCTTGAGGAGGATAACATATGCTTGAAATGTAAGCTCACCCTTCATATGAGTCCCGCGGAGTATGTTTAACGAACCCTAAGAAGGAGTGGTTCGGTGCCATATGGGCCTTTCAATGTTTGTTTTATGAGTCCAAAGAAAGAAAACTCAGGTATTTTTCATGTTTTGAGAGTCTAAAAAACACTTAAAGAGAACTCTCCCAGTTCCTTTTTTGTAAATTAGTCTGATGAGATCGAAAAATAGATAAACTATCGCTCAACAGATGTTTTCTTCAAATACTTTAACGAGCATGAAAAGAACAAGGTCGCTCGACAATCTTTTCATGTTTAGAGAGTCTGAAAAGAGCTTAAAGGGAACTCCAGTGGGTTCCTTTTTCGTATAACCTTTACGAGTCCGAAAAAGTTATAAAAGTATACTCAGTTACATTCTCATTGATTTACGAGCACGAGAAAAACAAAGACTAATCTCAGTAACTTATTCTCATGTATTTACGAGCATGAGAAAGAACAAAGACTATGCTCGGGATTGTTTTCATTTTTATGCAAGCTTTAAAACAAAACAAAACTATGCTTGGGATAGATTTTAATTTTTACACAAGCTTAAAAACTAAATGAAACTATGCTTGAACTTGGTTTCATTTTCAGACAAGCTTGAACTAGAGGAAACTATGCTTGAGGTAGGTGGTTTCATTTTTACACAAGCTTGAACCATAGAAAACTATGCTTGCAACTTCCCAATGCATGGTTGGTACTTAGCCCCCAGTTTAAGAAGCTAGCGACTCAAATTCAGCATGAAGTCCAGAGGTTGAGGCAAATTCCCCCCAAGATTCGTTTCATCCAACTGCAAAGGAGAATGAAATGAAGCTTCAAATACTAGATGAAGGACTTGACAAATTTTCCGATGAACTCCTTCAGGACTTCGTTCATCAACCTCATGAAAGTGCTCGGCGCGTTTGTTAGACCAAACGGTATGACAAGCCATTCATACAACCCTTCATTGGTTTTGAATGTTGTCTTCCATTTGTCTCCTTCTCTCATATGAATTTGGTGATAACCACTTTTCAAATCAATTTTATAAAAAAAATTGGCCTCACTTAAGCAATCCATCAAATCATCCATTCTTGGCAATGGGAATCTATACCTGATGGTTATCTTGTTGAGTTCCCTCGAGTAAGTACACATCCTCTATCCTCCGTATTTCTTTGGACTGAGCATTGTCGGAACAACACATGGACTCAAGCTTTCTCTAATCAACCCTTTGTCCATTAAATCCTAGACCTATCTTTTAACCTCTTAATTCACCCGCAGCGTCAATCTGTACACTGCCTTGTTTGGTAAACTATCTCCAGGTATAAGATCAATGTGATGACTTATAGTTCTAATAGGTGGCAACGAACAAGGTAGTTCGTCCACTACTATATCAACAAATTCCTCCAGTAGCTGCTAGATTTCCTCCAGTAGCTGCTAGATTTCCTCTGGTAGATCATCCACTCTTCTGTTGGTCAAAACAATTTTAGGTTTCCTGACCACAATGAATTGCGGTTCCTTCTTCTTCTTAACCTCTGTAAGAAGTTCCTTTCCACTCATTTGAAGTACAGCGTTGCTTACTTCAGGTTTTACTTCCTGGTCATTAATCGACAACAGCATGCGAGTTCTCCCATTCTTCTCTAGGGTGTATGTGTTATTTCTCCCACCGTGAATCACATTCCTATCATATTGCCACGGTCTACCCAGCAATAGATGACAAACATCCATGGGAAAGACATCACACAATATCTTATCATTATATCCTCCTATCTTAAATTCAACTAAACATTGTTTAGTGACATTTACCTAATGTCCTTTTTGTAGCCATGAAACTCTGTATGGACTTGGATGTTCAATAGTCTCCAGCTCCAGCTTTTCTACCATCTCCCTAGAAATGAGATTGTTTGTGCTACCACTGTCCATAATGACCTTGCATACCCTATCCTTGGTCTTGCAAGCAGTCCGGAAAAGACTGTTCCTTTGCATTGGATTCTCCGCCTCTTTTTCTGGCGTTAAGAGAACTTTCCTTATCACCAGTGATCTTCCAACTTCAGCATCCTCTGCCTCAACATTCCACCTTTGTGCTTTGGAAATGTGAGTCTCACCTCCTTCTTTCATCTTATCTGGACATTCATAAGACTTGTGTCCAACCTTTCCACATATGAAGCATTACACCACTCCACCTCTTCCTCTTCCTCTACCTCTAGCACGAGGAAAAGTGTTTCCATCAGCATACTGTCCCCTCTACGAACTTCCGCCTCTCTCAGTCTGAGTCTAAGGTTTCTTCCAGTCTTCTTTTGGTTTCTGGTTACTATCTTGGGCAACTACTTTGCCTCTAGCTTGACTTCTCCCTCAGCCTCTTTGACCCTGCTTTCGGCTTAGCTTCTCCTCATCTTTCAGAGCCATCTGATAAGCATCTTCCACCCTTCGGATGGTCATCATGCTCATCTCATCCTAAATGTCGTATCATAGGCCATTCATATATCTAGCAACTTTTTCATCATCACTTTCACGATGACCTGCCCTGATGTTTTGCTTGTAGAAATCTTCAGTGTACTTCTTCACTAACATCATCTTCTATCTCAAATTCTGCATTCTCCAAAACAGAGTAATCCGGTAATCCCTGGGAATGAATTTTTCCTTCATCTTTGCAACCATCCTATCCCAACTCTTGATTTTCTGCTTGCTTTTGCAGCGTCTGTCAGCTTGTAGCTCATCCTACCACAATGCTACATGTCCTTTCAATCTTGTGAAAACATGTTTGACATTCCTATCTTCCTCGACATCTTCATAGTCAAAATACGTGTCCAGATCTCTAATCCAGTCTAGAAGCTCTTCAACATCTAGGTTTCCCTCATATACTGGAATGTCCATCTTTTCCCTGGCACTCATTCTTGCAACTACCCTAATCAGACATTCATTTGCTGCATCCTCTGCTGCAACTTATTCTCCTTCATGTCCAGCTTCATCTTCACTTTCAGATTCACTGACATCTCCAACACCGGCTGTGTGCCTCTGTTTTATTTCCACGTCCACGAGACTGGTGCATATGTTATGCATCTCTCTTTCCATGGTTGGATTTGGCACCTGCCTACCCCTTTATTCTGGCATTTCCCTCTCCTCTGGTGGATCGGGTGTTTGCCTATCTCTTCTTCTCGGCGGCATGGTGAATCTTTCTTTTCCCTGCTACAAAAAGAAAAGAAATCTTTCTGTGCTCTGATACCACACTGACGCAGACCCTCGACCCTTGGGTCAAAGTCAACTCACAAGATCATTCTTTGTCTCCTTTGAGACGAATCGGCTCTTTCAATTCCTTGCTGGAATCTCAACTTAATCGATCCACGGATCCTTTCGGAAGCTCCCCTTTGCGAACAACACTAGGTGCGAGCTCCACTTCTCCATGCGACCACGGCACTATAACCCAGGCCTAACCCAGAAGGCACTTGTCACAACTCGCCACTCGCGAGTTCGTGAGTCAAAACTCCCAACTCTTCCTTCCCAATATTGCGATACCCGAAATGCCGATATGGGTATGGCTCCTTCCCTTGTCAGTGCCCTCCGCGCGTGACCACCAGCTAGGCTTAACACTAGCACCTCTCGCTACTCACCACTTTGCGAGTTTCAACATCGAGCCCCCATGTTCTTATCTCATGAATTCACGAGATGTGAGAAGTCAACAGAGTGTTGAATCCTTTTGCTAGGTGACGCGTGTCCTCCTATCTATCACACGGGCCCACCTTATGGTTCTACCACGTGTCCCTCGTGCCCAGCTTCGACACTTCGCGACTTCACTTCCCAAAGCGTTGCCTCCTTTATATCCTCACACCCAAAGTTTCGAGATCCTGAACTCCTCGATATTCTTTATTCTAACTCGCGACTTCGGGATTTTTGGGACAAAAGTCTCAACTTCTTATCCTTCGATATGTCGAAATGCCGAATTTTGACACGTTTCCCAGTGCTGGCCCACAAAAAAACTTCCTTCTCCTCCTCTTCGGAATTTCAGACTTCGCGATTTCGCGAATCTCATTGCAAGGCTTTCGGTTCTCCAACTCGCGAAACCCCGAAATGAGATTACGTGAAGGATCCAACGGCCCCTATTGGCTCAAATCCTATGGCTCTTTTTCTTCTGAGCTTTACACTTTAGAAAACACTTACCGTAACTCTCCTTGCTCCTCTTCAAGATCTGACGGCTCTCGGGACTTTGCGAATTCTCCACGGAGAATTCTGACCGTCCAATGCCTCCTTGACAACTCCTGCAAAATGAACAAGGTATTCCTTCACGGAACTTGTCCACCTGCAAAACAACTTCGCTACGCCTCCTTTCAACACTTCAAGGCACTAACTCTTCTGAACTTTTACCAAAAACTCGAGTCTTCAAAAAGACTCCTGTACGCACTCCTTGCGGAAACCCTTCAAATACTTCCAAGTATTTGAATTCTTAGACTCTACGCACTCTCTTTGCAACAGTAGTCCTTCAACAACTTCCTCAGGTTGTAAGCTTTGAGATTTCACTCGGTCTGCACACACCTTGCATGGCTCCTGTGCTTAACTTGCACTTCTGCGAGGATGAGAATATGGTTATCTCTTCTGAGCTTTCAGAGATGAAACTCTGGACTCTTGTCAATGCACTCCTTGCGGACAACTTCACTGCACTCCTTGTAGGAAAACTCTTTCTTAGATAGAGAAACAATTGAAACTCATTCCTTACTCTTCCTCTCTTCAGATTTCAAACATTAAATATGAAATCATACATTCACGCATCAAAGCAAATGCATAACAGAGAGTAACAAGCATATATCAATCAGCATGTACAAACATAGAAAGCAATTGAACACCATGAGTCTGAACTAAAGATCTTTGTATTAATCCAGAACTTATGTACATGGGTTTTTACTTTACACAGCTCTCTTCTTCT
>ML801324.1:51862-64178 GCA_009831015.1 Picea engelmannii | reverse complement strand
ATCAAGAGTCCAAGTAGGATTTTCTGGAGGCTTATTTGGTGTAGAAGTTCCATTTTTTGGTGGCATGTTGGCCAAGTATCACTTTTGAACCTTGATTTTGAGGTGGTTCTGCTAGACAATATTTCTTCTATTGTATCTCCCAAATTTCAGTCCTCCTAGGTATGGCACTTTATTTTATGTAGTTCTCTAATATTTCTTCTCTACAATGCCACAGGTCTGATCAAAATTGGATGTGCCAAGTGGAATTTATAGTAAATTCCCCACAACTTGCCGATTTTTTTCCTTTCCAGAAGATCTCACTTGTATAGGGTGCCCCACACAAAATAATTGATATAAAATTCTGAAACTCGCACCAAAAATACTATAGACTGTCCACTATCCAATGCAACTAGTCCCACTCAATTTGGATACTCTAGAAAGAAGTTATGATTGTTTTACCTGGAACACCTTCTTGAGACTAATCAATAGGACTAGTCAGATACCCTATCTTACACAGGGCGTATCTACAAATTAAAGATGAACCAGAAGCTTAACTTTTTACCATAGATACTTTAATAATTTCTATAAATATCCTATGGAGTTCAGGTTTTGAAACATTACAGAAAATTTTTTATAGCGAAAATTCCGCAATGACTCAGTTCAGGATGATTCCAGAACCCTATCTTGTACAGGATATATCTCCTAAAGTATAAGGCCTCAAGAGATGAATTTTGAACCCAATGTACCTTAATTCATCTACTAAATATCCTCCAATCTATTCCTTTTGAAACATTGTAGAAAAAAAGTTATAGTGAAAATTCCATGGTATCTCAGATGTAGCAGCGAAACCTCAAGACCTTGAGATCTGATACCATATGTTAAGAACCAAATATCAATATAGCATAGAAAAACCTCAGAAAAAGTACTCAACGCCTTGAAAAAGAGACAATTTCAGATAATAAGCCTCTTCGAGGGGGCAACCTCCTTTTGGCCCACTTAAATGTTCAAGTACAAGATGATTCAAAATGAAAATGTCTCCTTGGTATATATAGGAGACTAGGAGGTATAATTACAACTAATGGCCTAAAGCTGACATAAATAAAATAACAATACTAATATAATATGCCCCAATTAAGGGGTAATGAGCCAATATTAGGGCTTAACAATCTCTTCCTTGTTTTCTCCCATGATTGTAATTATCTGAATCCTTCATGTATTGTGATTAATGAATCGTGTAATTTGTTTTTTGACTAACGAAAACAATAGACAATTAATTGAGAAGGAAGCCTTGCAGTATTGGCCAAGATACCACAAGTGGCACTGGTGGGGTGGAATTGGGAAATTTTAATGAATAAATTAGGAAGCTCACCAACAATCCATCCTACACCTACATAACTTGAGTGCATAACTTGTCCAACATACCTGTATTGTCTTGAATCCACAGAACATGTTAATGATGATCAAGTCAGGTAGTTGAATATTTATAATTGTTGTCTAAATTGGTACCTGGAAGAGTGAAGGGTAAGCTACAACATTAGCTAGAAGTACGAAGGATTTTCCCCTTCTATTCAGGAGCCTAAAATAGGGGTTTACTTCTGACATAAGTCATTGCATATCCCAAAGAGTAAGGAGAATGTTCCAACAGGGAAGAAGGAATAAGGAGGAAGAGGTGGAAAGTAGAAATTATCAGACATATGCAAAGATAGTGTGCAAAGATACATAGAGATGTGACACACACAGATACACCCACAAGGATAAGTTGCAAACTCAAAAAAAACAGACGGTGATGTGAATGAGCAATAGATCTCATGCACACAACTATGAGCAAAATAGATAAACTAGAACATTTTCCTTAGGAAAATAGGAAATGTGACCAATATTTGAATGGTCACCATGGAACAGAGAAGACCCATATCCAGACTAGAGAAATAGAGGGTCACAACTTGGTACTTACTAGAAAGAAATTGAGAATGGGAAGGAGAGTTCTCCGAGGGATTTTGCAGCAAATAAGGGGATCCCTTATGCAAAGAAAATATATTTGGGAAGGTTCCTAATAAACTCATGGATGTATTAAGCTCACTAGGAAGAGGGAAACTTATGTTGTTTCCATTAGAGTGAAGGAGAGTAACCTTCCTGGTCCATTCTTTGATGTGGAAATCAACTGAGGAAGTCCCCTGGTTCTATCATGTCCTAGCATAGGGGAGGCATGTTGTAGAAAGGAACAAGGAAAAATAGCCTACAGTTGGGTGGAAAGGAATTTCCCCTCAGTCAGTTGGCTAGTTGGAAGACATTATTGAATAGATAAGTTTTTGTACCTGTAATTTTTTAGAATGTTTAATAATGGCTATAGATTGTATTTTGTTCTAGTTAAAAGTATCATTATGATGAATGAACATTAATTATTATTTGAAAGAAGTAAATGTGATAATTGTACGAGGAAGGCCAGTACATGTAGATAATCTTGTGTTTTCCCCTGTCTTTTGAAGTGGAAATCTTGCAGGATATAAAAATATTCATTTGGGTATTTGGGAAATGTGTTTATTACTTTCTTGGAAGTGATTTAGGATCTTGAAGTATTTGAGATAAAACCTTGTAGGAGTGTGATTGGAAATACTATGGGGTTGTGAATTCCATAAATTACCCATATCCCTATTCAAATCCATTATTCAAATCCTTTATTCAAACCCATAGGAACGAGTCATTAATTCACCGGAAGGAGAAGATCTAAGCCATTCATCAGATATATAGGCTTCAAGAGAATCTTATTGTAAGGCGAAACCTTCGATAAAACCCAAAACATGAATTCTTGGTGAACTCTCGATGGGATAGTTCTGAGAGTATGTGAATTGTTGATCTATCGGAGGACGGACCGATGAAATCTGGGTCATAGATTCCTTGATTGCTAAGTCAACAAGTCATTTGAGAGGACAGATATTGGGAAAGTATGGGAGAAGGTGTTAGGTAGCTAGAGGGGTAGTGGGGAGGCCCAGAGGGCCCATAGTGATAATAGTGGAGGCCATTCAATGTAAGGTGGACTAGGTCCACTATATTATTAAATAAGTCCCACTATGGTAGTTAGATATAATAAATGGGTAGTTAGATATAATAAGTGTAATAGGACTTCTTAGAAGGTTCTACTTCTAGAAGATTCCTCCTCTAGAATGTTCTTAGGTGATGGTAGCACTATATAAAGGGGTTCAAGCAATGTAATGGGACATAAAGATACATATTGTATTGTGAGTTTTATCTCAATAGGAGGAATCCCCCTCAAAGAGGAAAGTGAATAGGAGACAATCCCTTCCATAATAGGATCCATTGTATGGTGTTTTCCTACCTCAAGGGTTTGATATAATGAAGTGGTGGTTTTTTGTATTGTTTTGTACATCTTATGTGGTGATTTTATTCAGATGTCTTTATATATTTTGTGATATTTTGTATTCAGGCATTTGGTACTTAACAAGTGGTATCAAAGCACTTTCCTTGGCCATAGAAGGGAAGAATTTTTGCTCTTTTTGCATATTTTTTCTAGGGAAGAAAAAGAGGGTGGCGCACTTTAGGTTCAGATCTGAAGCTTTATGAGCTGAATTTGGAAAACAAATTTGAGTATTTGAATTCCTCTTGGAAAAATACCCAATTTCAAAAAGAAAATCAGCTGAAACGGAGTCCGAGAAGTAAAGTTATGAGCATTTTAAATTCAACAATTTTTCAAGGTTTTTCCGGAAAAAGCCACGATTTTCTACAGTAATTTATTGTTCTATTTTTTTGGGTTTTTTTGTGATGGTGATGAGACTTTGGAGTTCATAAATTTTCATAGGGTGCTCATATTTCTACCATATTAGTGCCATTGGATGAATCATTTTAAGAGTTTTCCTTTGGTATATTATATGTGGTGTTTCCAATGGAGATGCACTCTCAACTCAGGGAAATTCTACACATTATTGAAGCAGTCAAAGCCAATATGCATGACCATCTGCAAGGCATCAGGGATAGTCATTGAAATATTCAATGGTAATTGACTCTCCTTCAAGAGAGATATCTTATGGCAAACATCATGAATGAATATCATCAAGAAGTGTATGCTTGGTATGATTTGAAGGATGATTGTGATGATTGGTATATGTATAGTTGTCATTTATGGGATGACAACCACTTCCATCTTTTATTTGATGACTCTACTCCACCTTTGGTAGAGAACATCAATGTGACACATCAAGAGCTAGTTATGATTACCAGTGTCCAACCTGCATATTCTACAGCAGTATTGTTCCGTCGAGATTCATCTTTGACCCTTTCCCACTATGTGGATGGATATTCTTATTTGGATCCACATGATAGGTGTCAATATGGGGAGCATCATTTTTCATTGGTTATTGGGTACCGATATCTTCCATGTGTATTTCACATGAGCAATTGGACATGGGACCCTGGTTTACAATGGCAGTTGGACTACTTCAACATGGTGGCTTCCATTTCTCAATGGGACCCTAGTTCTTTATTCTACTTCAACACTATGTTCCACACTTATCCATGGGACCCTGGTATATGGTTTTACATCAAGAATTAGGGACAACTCTTTCATAAGGGGGATGGAATGTTATATAGATGGAGAGGTAATGGGGGAGGCCAGAGGGCCCATAGTGATAATAGTGGAGGCCATTCAATGTAAGGTGGACTAGGTCCACTATATTATTAAATAAGGCCCACTATGGTAGTTAGATATAATAAATGGGTAGTTAGATATAATAAATGTAAGATGACTTCTTATAAGGTTCTACTTATAGAAGATTTCTCCTCTAGAATGTTCTTAGGTGATGGTAGCACTATATAAAGGGGTTCAAGCAATGTAATGGGACATGAAGAGAAATATTGTATTGGAGTGGTAGCTCAATAAGAAGAATCCCCCTTGAAGAGGCAAGTAAACATGAGAGGATCCCTTCCATAATAGGATCCATTGTATGGTGTTTCCCTACCTCAAGGGTTTGATATAATAAAGTGTGGTTTTCTATATTGTTTCATACATCTTGTGTGGTGATTTTATTCATATATCTTTAGATCTATTGTGATATTTTGTATTCAGGTATTGGGTACATAACAGAAGGAATAGGACGAGTATCCAATAGTAAATTTTTGACATCAAGAGATCGAGCACAAAGAGAACCGTTGATCTATATTTGTGGAATCCGACAGGTCTTGAGCCATTAGATCTAGAACGATCCATCCCGAAGAAGGAATCTTATTGAAGTGGTGGTGTCGGTTAAGTACCTAGAATTTATGAGGTCCGAATGATCCCTGACTATTGGATATGAGGATATGAGGGAATTTGGAGAGACTCTCATTGGGAAGAACTGGTCGAGAGGTCTTGTGATCACTTGGAGTGATTACATCATGATGGAAGAATCTCTGAGTGGATAGGAGTTATCGATCTTTGGGTAAGGTATCTCAATATGATCACAGTCGTATATTTGTTGTAGACCCCACCCACCAACGTGTTAAGTGAAGGATGAGTGAGGAATTAGTTTTCATATAGTTTGAGGTGATGAACAGAACGAGACTGTTGATGTCTTAGCCCAAAGACCGTTGGATATGTCAGGGGTAGAACCGCCAGAGAAGTTAGATTGAGAATGAAAATTTGGTTGTGTAACCTTATTTCCTGATGGGGAAGGAATCCAATTCATTGTTGACCATCTATTTGGTTGAACCGAGTGAGTCATAGCCATCAAATCGAGTAAATTTAAACCCTATTCTATGTAGTAGTATTCTGCTAAGGAATCATTGAGCGAGGAAGGGTGAAACATTTGTGGATTTGTCACAGCTCCATGCTATGTAGGAGAATAAGTCCTTGTATGCACCATGATGGACAAAGGTCGCTTAAGGGGTCCAAACTCAAGACCAAAATTATAGTGAAGAGAAATTTTTAACATCCAACCAGCCTAAGAGGATTTAGGGGGTTGAGTGTGTTACAGAGTGGTATCAGAGAAGAATTCAAACTCTAGCATTGAATGGGTCACCAAGGCCACATGATTGTTTAATAAATTTTATATGATATAAGTGTATGCTTTATTTTGAATGATTTAATTGTTAGTAACAACAACAGTTTTGAGAAAGGCTGATAAATAGGAATGGAGTCATGGATCAAGATTGTCAAATCAAACTGATGTTTGACAAGGCTAATAATTTTATGCCAATATTTTTAATGTAATGGCTAATAATGTTTCATCGTTTCAACATGTAGGTAATACTAAAAATAAGCCTGCGTGAATGGTCCATCATAGTATGGAGGATACCTCACAATTTCTAGATGAAGAATCTTATGGCAGGAGGGCTAGAGAAACCTCTCTAGATTTGGTGGCCATAGTAAGGAGTCTGAAGGAAGACAATGAAATGCTCATGCAAGTTATGGCCAACCAAGCATAGTTGAATGCACTGTTAATGTAGATTTTTTTCAATATTAAGAATCACTTGTAACAAGGTCTAGCCATTAGAAATGTAGGACTACAACAATTAGAGAAATTGAAAATCCCTTCAGATGCCCAAAATCATGGGCTAACTCACATTGTTGTGGGAATAATTTCTTCTAGGAAAAGGCATCAAGATGCTAAGAGAAACAGAGCTAGTGGAGACACTTCCATAGAGTCATATAGTGGAAATACCACCATAGATAAACTATCCAGTAGTGAATTGAATCAAGTGTTTCCAGGAAGAAGAAAAAGAGTTACTCGCAGAGTTCTCTAATAAAATAATTCAAGAAGGTTAAACCGCCTACCTTTGATGGAGAAATTAAGAAAGGAGAGGAATCTGAGGCTTGGCTATTGGGGCTAAGAATGTATTTCGAGTACATAACTACTTGAAAAATACAAATTCAAAGATAGTCATTTTCAATCTGAATGGAGGAGCTTCCATATGGTGGGAGGACCTCAAGGAATTTAAGGGATTGAAGGAAAGAAAGTTGACTTGGAAGAGGTTCAAAAAGTATTTCAAGAAGGTCTATCTATCAAAATTATACTATGATAGTAATATTGAAGATTTCCATGAACACAAGTTGAGGAAACTTACCATGGATTCGTATGCCAATAGGTTCTTAGAGTTGTTGAGGTATGTTCCTGATCTCAAGGATGAGAAGGTGAGGATACAAAATTTCCTCAGTGGATTACCAAAATCATATTAGGATAGGATTGAGTTTGATGAGACTAATACCTTGGAGGATACCATTAGGAAGGCTAAGTGTTTTTATGATCAATCCAAGCACATACATGAGCCTCTTAAGGATTGGAAGAGAAATGACAAGCCTAGATTTCAGAGGAAGGGATTTAAACCATCCCAATATAAGAATCCCAAGAAAGGTGATTAGTTTGGTCATCTAATAAGAAGTATGCACCAACACAACTTCCAATATCAGAGTAGAGATAGGCCAGTAGAATAGGTAAGAGAAAAAGTAGAGGAGCAAAAGAAAGGACCTCTACAATGTTGGGGTTGTGGAGAGGCACATCTGTTGAGAGATTTCCCTCACTTGAAGCATTACAGAAAAAGAGTTTTCCATGTTCAGGAGGCTACTATAGTAAATTATGTGGCTAGACGTGTGTTAAGGATTGATGTAGCTATTGATAATTTGTAAGTAGATTACCAATATTCTTTGGTGGATATGGAAGGTATAATTTCCAAACAACCCATTTCTATTTTTATTGACACTGGTTCTAACCTTAGCTATGTTTCACCTAAAGTTGTTGAAGCATGTGCTTTATAGAGAAAGAAGCATGCAAAATCATGGTTGGTTCAATTAGACACAGAGACTAAGAGAAGGGTAGAAAAAGTAATAGAGGCACCTCTATTTGAAATGAGTGGATTTCACACTCAAGTAACCTTAGACATCCTACCCTTAAGATCATATGAAGTGTTGATAGAAATGGACTTGTTAGCTTCCCATAAGAAAATATTAAACTTCCATGACAAGACCTTAAAATGTAAACATGAAGGTATTGCAAGGTATTCAAAATCTAGTATCAGTAAGGTAAATATCAACACTACAACTCAAGAAGTTTAGTAAAAAAGGGTGTTCCTTGTATGCAATACAAGTGCTCAATGTAGTAGATAATAAGGAGCTGAAAATTGAGGATTCCCAGTATTGTGGGAATTTAAAGATGTGTTCCCTGAGGAGGTACTTGGGCTTCCTCCTAAGTGAGATCTGTATTTCTCAATAGATATTGTACATGGAGTAGTACCAACATCAAAATTACCCTATAGAATGAGTCCACCATAGATGGTATATTTAAAAGTGCAATTGAAGGATATGATAGATAAAGGGTATATCAAGACAACTGTATCCTCGTGGGGAGCACCCACTCTGTTTGTGAAAATGAAGGATGGTACCTTCTATTTGTGTATAAACTACCAAAAGTTGAACAAGATGACCATCAAGAACAAGTATCCATTGCCAAGTATTGATGATATTTTTTATCAGATGAAAGGTGCTACAGTCTTCTCTAAGATTGACTTGAGATTTGGATATCACCAAGTTAGGATTAAGGATGAAGACATCCACAAGACAACTTTTAGAACAAGATATAGACATTATGATTTTTTGGTGGTGCCATTTGGGCTTACCAATGCACCAACCACCTTCATGTGTTTAATGAATAGTGTTCTCAACAAGTATTTAGATAATTTTGTTCTAGTATTCGTTGATGATATCTTGGTGTATTCCAAGACCAAGGAAAATCACTAAGAGCATCTTAAGTTGGTGTTACAAGTGTTGAGATATCACCAACTATATGCCAAATATATCAAGTGTTATTTATTCCAGAAAGAGATCCAATATTTGGGCCACACAATTTTAGCAGAGGGAGTGGCAGTAGATTCTAAGAAGATCAAGGAAATTGTGATTTGGACAACCCCTTGGAATGTAAATAAGGTAAGATAATTTGTGGGGTTAGTTGGGAATTACAAAAGTTTTATTAAGGCATTTTCCAAGATCTGTCATCCCATTACTTCATTATAGAGAAAAGGGAAGAAGTTTTTATGGTTATCTGTTAAGAACCAAATATCAATATAGCATAGAAAAACCTCAGAATAAGTACTCAACACCTTGAAAAAGAGAGAAATTCAGATAATAAGCCTCTTCGAGGGGGAAACCTCCTTATGCCCACTTAAATGTACAATTAAAAGATGATTCAAAATGAAAACGTCTCCTTGGTATATACAGGAGACTAGGAGGTATAATTACAACTAATGGAATAAAGCCGACATAAATAAAATAACATTACTAATGTAATATGCCCCATTTAAGGGGTAATGAGCCACTATTTAGGGCTTAACATGCCCCTCCCCTTGAGACAAGTTTTTTCCGCAATGGTTGAGTAAATCTGGATGCTTCTATATAAAAGACTCATCTTCCCAAGTGGAATCTTCAACCGATAGTTTCCTCCATTTAATGGGATACTCTGAAATGGATCTATTCCTCAACTGGCGAATTCTTGTGTCAGTGATGGCTTCAGGATCCAATATGATTTTTCCTTCCTTGTCAAGTTCTGGAAATAGAGTTTGAACTAGGATCTTGTCACCTATAGCCTTCTTTAAGCATGAAACATGGAAAACTGTGTGTACTCGTGAAGATGTAGGAAACTCCAATTTGTATTCCATAGTACCAATGTTTTGCAACACCTTATAAGGGCCATAGTACTTTGGTGATAATTTATTATCCTTCTTGGCTTTCTTGAGGGACATCTATTTGTACAGTTGTAGTCTTAAAAACAACCAATCTCCTACTTCAAAACGTCTTTCACTACGATGTTGATATGCTTGTTGTTTCATGCCATTTTGTGCCATGGATAGGCTGTCCTTTAATATTTGGAGAACTTGTTGTTGATGCTCGATGTGATCTTCCACTACTTAAAGCTTAGATTTTTCTTTTAGAGAAGAAGTGATGGAAGGAGGGTGGTATCCATAGAGTGCCATAAATGGTGTCATTTTTGTTGCAGTATGAAAGGAAGTGTTATACCACCATTCTGCCAAGGGTAACCATTTGAATCATTTTGTTTGTTTATCAGAGACAAAGCAATGAAGGTAGACTTCCAGACATTTGTTCACTACCTCGATTTGTCCATCAGATTGTGGATGATAGGATGAGCTATGAGCCAATTGAGTACCCAAACAAGAAAATAATTTTGTCCAAAAATGTCTAGTGAAGACGGGATCTCTGTCACTTACAATAATCTTTGGGCTACCATGTAGATTTTGAAATGTCTTCATGAATGCAGTGGAAAATGTACTAGCTTTGAAGGGATGAGAGAGTGCACAAAAGTGTGCGTACTTGGTGAGTCTATCAACAATCACCATGATGACACTCTTTCCTTCAGACTTCGGTAACCCTGTGATGAAATCCATGGAAACCTCCTCCTAGCGCTGACTTGGGATGGCTAATGGTTGTAAAAGACCTGGGGTCTTAATTGTTTCCACCTTATTTTGTTGTCAAACCAAACATTCTTCCACAAACCTTTGAACATCAGTTTTAAGGCCATCCCAAAAAAATTCCTTCCTGATCCTATGGTAGGTTTTCAAAAATCCTGAGTGCCCTCCTACTGGAGAGGTGTGCAATTCTAATAGTACCTTTTGTTTGAGTTGGGAGTTCTTACATAAATATAAGCGATCTTTGTACCATAGTGAATCATTTTTCCATGTAAATGTATCCGATGCAGTGGAATCCTGTTGCAACCTTTGAATGAGAGTCCACACTTTTTCCTCATTTTTCCATTAATCCCTTGCTTCTATTATCCAATTAGGCTGGATGATTGAGATAGCACAGAGAAAGGTCTCAACGACTTCATCCTTTTTTGAGAGTTCATCTGCCACAACATTTTGCTTCCCTTTTTTATAGACAATTTCAAAATCATAACCCAATATCTTGGTTACCCAATTTTGTTGTTCTTCTGAAGATAGTCCTTGTTCCAAGAAGTATTTAAGACTATCATGATCTGTTTTGACCTTAAAGTGCCTACCTATTAGGTAAGGATGCCATTTCTTCAATGCATGTAGTATTTCCATCATTTCCTTCTCATAAATGGGTTTGTGTAAGTCCTTTCCCTTGAGTGGTCGACTTTCAAAATCCACGAGCCTTCCTTCTTGCATTAGCACAGCACCAATTCCATTTCCTGAGGCATCACATTCCACAATAAAGGTTTTTGTGAGGTCTGGAGTGGTCAATATAGGAGCTTTGCACATCACCTCTTTAAGTTGTTCAAAAGTTTTAGTTGCCTCTGGAGTCCATGAAAATGTATCCTTCTTAGTTAGTGTTGTTAAAGGTGCTTCTATTCTTCCATAGTGTCGAAAAAACTTGTGGTAGTAACCTATCAACCCAAAAAATCCTCTAAGATTCTTCAATGTTTTGGGAATCGGCTAGTCCATAATGGCCTTAATCTTGTTAGGGTCTACCTTGACACCTTCATGAGATACAATATGACCCAAATACTCTACCTCCTTGACTCCAAAGAAACATTTGGATGGTTTGGCATATAGTTGTTGTTCCTTTAGTAGTTGTAACACCTTGTCAACTTGTCGCACATGATCCCCCCAAGACTTTCTATAGATTAGTATATCATCAAAAAATACTAACACAAATGTTCGAAGGAAGGGCTTGAAAATGGAATTCATCAACCCTTGGAATGTGGAAGGTGCATTTGTAAGGCCAAAAGGCATGACCAAAAATTCATAATGGCCTTCGTGAGTTTGGAATGTTGTTTTTGGGATATCTTCTTCCTTCATTCTAATCTGGTGATACCCTGAACAAAGATCCAACTTTGTGAAATAGATTGCTCCATGTACTTCATCTAACCATTCATCAATGATAGGAATAGGAAACTTATCTTTAATAATGATATTGTTGAGCTCTCGATAATCTGGACACATACACCATGAGCCATCTTTCTTGAATATCGTTACCACCGGTGCAGAGTAAGAACTTTGGCTAGGTCTAATAATGTCAGCCTCTAGCATTTCTTCAACCATGCACTCAATTTCACTCTTCTGGGCATAAGGGTATCTGTATGACCTGATGTTAGGAGGGACACTCCCAGGAATTAGGTGAATATCATGATCATGATTTCGAGTGGGTGGAAGACCTTTGGAAATATCTTCAAATACTTTTGAATGCTTATCAATGATCCCTTGGAGATCTAGAGGAATAGATGTCTTGGATGTTTGAACACCTAGTGAGAATAGTTGTGCAATAACACCTTGATGCCCCTTTTTCAATAATTTTTTCATGCCATTAGAGCTTATCACCTTACCTAGTTTCCCTGTGATACCTCTTAACTCAATTTCTTTTCCTTCCAATGAAAATTTCATGAAA
>ML801324.1:20281-36824 GCA_009831015.1 Picea engelmannii | reverse complement strand
GCACCTCCCAACCTCCCTTGAATATAAATGATTAAATACACATTCAACTTTACAGATAAATCAGCTCTTACCAGTCTTTCTTTGTTCTTTAATTCTGGTCTTCAGTTCACTGTTCTGCTACTCTTCTCTTATTCAACATGTCTACTCTGTGTCATGTCTTCTGTCATTCTGCTCTGCTTCTGTTCTGTCCATCATGTTGCTCTTCTTCTGTTCCCGTTCTGCGCAGTTCCTTCACTGTTTACTATTCCTCTGCTCATCTTCTTTTTCTTACTGTTTACACATTTTTCATTCAGAACGATCAACCCAATTCGGTCTCATTCATTTTCTTTTATACCTACTGTTATGACGATTCCACTTCCCCTTTCAATGGAGAATCCAACGACATCATTCTTGGAAACTAAAACGCTAACCAATTCATCATTCCCAGTCGGTTTTGCTTAACGGATTTACAACTGAAGCGTTAATGAGTGAGTAAGCACAGCAACCCTCCGATCAAGGTTTGATCCAACGGTTCAGATCCCATCGGGATTTCACCCATCGTGATTTCGGCATTTGCGATGTCGAGAGCACATGTACTCGGAACCTCCGATTCTCCGATTCCCGATTTTCTCTTTTCCCGAACCTTCACCCCTTCTGACTATAGGCCCATATGACCATCTATCAAGAGACCGCCACCATACCACTCGTCGGGGTTTCGGGGTTTACAAGGATAATGTGCATATGCTCCCTGGAGCTGCGATATGCCGATTCCCGATCTCCTCTGTACTCCTTACACCTGTCCTCCACTGACTCCTGGGTGGCCCATAGCCTATACCTCTTATCGGGAAATCATGTATCGTGATTTCGCGATGTCTGATGTTCAAGGTTTTTGTCAATACCAAAACCCGAACCCCGAAACTCCGAACAAGGCTATGATCTACGAATCAGATTCATTCTTATCCATCGGCTGTGACCACTTCGCGAAATCGCATTTCGCGATTTCGGAGTTCTTGATGCATTGTGTTCTTGACATATCATATCCCGATCCCCGAAACTCCGATGCCACCTGTCCTCTGCTGACGTCACTCATGATTCGACACGTATTGAACACTGCCACGTGTCACTCTTATTCATTACTTGTATGTGTCTGAAGTGTTGAATCTGTCTGACACTTGTCACTACCTAGTTGTGCCACGTGTCGCTTGGCTGACGTGGTCTGTTGACGTGGGTCAAGTCGATGTTGATCTGACGGTTCAGATTCCGTCGGGATTTCTCATATCGCGAAATCGGGGATTTCGTTGTAGAGTGAACTTTGCCTTATGAAATCCCGATCCCCGAATTGTCGATGAGGCCTCCTGGCTGCCACGTGTCCATACAAATGAACGGTCCAGATCCCTTCTTGATTTAACAACTGCGATCAAATCACGAAATCGCGTCTCTCGATTTCGGGGTTTTCATTGACATTGTTCATGGACTCATGAACCTCCGATTCTACGGTCACTGACTCTTCTTCCTTTTTCCTCTGTAATCTCTTGTTGCACGCGTTTTCTTCAAGGCTGTTCCTCCTGAGCTTGTACTTCCAAATCCCCATGGGGTTTTATCCTTCTTATCCTGTTGTCTCTACTGTTGCCAATAATGACAACAACCATCACTGCATTCTATCCACTAAATTTGCCAACAGCTTGATCCCTCTACTGACATGCTTATCATTGAGCATAATGTTCCATTTGAGGAAACTCCATTTCATGCACTGTTAGAGCCACATGTAGATACCTCTGTACCAATACCTACACCAAACATTAGTGATGATGATCCACTCACTCAGATCATGGTTCAGATCTAAACTTCAAATTTTATTTGGAATATGATGAGCATGTTGATGATCATCATGCAAATGTTGATCCACCTAAGATGCCCAAGTGGGACCAAACCACCCTATAGGCACTAGGAGACCTTGTGGGGGATCCAACAAATAAGAGGAGGATGAGGCATTAGTTTGAGGATCCTCCTCATGCACTCACAACTACTGAACCAGTGATTCCCATGCATTTCTATATGGTTCTAGCTTCATACCTGCATACATATTCAGATGCTACATGGAATCCCTACTGGGAAGCCACCATACAAGAGGAGTATAACTTTCTCCTCGAGAACCAAACTTGTGATCCGATTCTGCTTCCCTTAGATAAGAATATTTTCAGATGTAGATGGGTCTATAGGACCAAGAATGCAATAGACAGACATGTGAGAAGGTATAAGGAAAGACTGGTTGCTAAAGTCTTTCAACAAATCCACGTGATAGACTATGATGAAACCTTTTCTCCCGTAGCAAAGATGGACTCCGCCTAATTGGCCCTTTCCATTGTGGAAGCCAGGGGGTGGGAAGTTCACTATATGGATGTGAAGAATGATTTTCTTCATGGGGATATAGTAGAGGAAATTTACATGGATAAACCACAAGGGTTCATTCATAACTCATCCTTAGTATGTCGACTGAAGAAGTCCCTCTATGGCCTCAAGTAGGCACCTAGAGCATGGTGTGTGAACATGGATTCCCACTTGCTCTCTCAGTAATTTTTTAGATGAAAATCAGATCCAAATGTCTACATGTTGAGGACCTCAGACTCCTTGCTAATCTTATTTTTATATGTTGATGACCTCCTGATCACAGAAAGTTCAACCTCAACATTTTTTGCAGTTAAAGACGTTATGAATGACATGCTCTCTATGATGGACATGGGTCCACTGCACTATTTCCTTGGTCTCGATATCAGTTGGGATTATTTAGGCATCAAGTTATCTCATACTAAGTAGGCGAGAGGTCTCTTTGTTAGATTCCACATGACCGACTGCAAGTCGACAACCACACCCTTTCTATCTAGGGTACATCTTGAGGATGAAAGGGATACAGCAGTGGTGGAAAACATCTTATCTCGACAACTTATGAGGATCCTTTTATATCTCACCCACACCCAACCAGATCTCTCATATGTAGTAGGGGAAGTTTCCAGGAATATGAAGGAGACACATGAGCTACACTGGAAGGTTGTTAAGCGCATACTTATATATGTTTAGGGAAACAAAATTTATGGGATCCACTAGGCATCAGGTTGTGCATTGGATCTCATGTGATTCGTCGATTTTGATTGGGCTGGTGATAACATAGATTCCAAGTCCACTTATGGGTACGTTCTTAGTTTTGGTTCTGGTCCCATCTATTGGTCGAGCAAAAAGTAGTCATCTATTTCTCTATCATCATCATAGGTTGATTTCAGAGGAGTGTTCAACGTCACTATTCAGGAACTTTGGATTCAAAACTTCCTACCCAAGATTGGCATCTAGTTTCATCGTCCGACTATTATTTGGTGTGAAAATCAGAGTACTCTCATGTTTTTCAGAGAATAATTGTAACGACATCGGATCAAAAACATTTAGATCCATATGCATTAAAACAGAGAGATATTACATGACAGGATCATCAATTTGCGGTACCATCCATCTGCCAAATAGATTGCAAACATCTTCACAAAGGCATTTACTGAGCAAAAGTTCCACTTCTTGCGCGATCGTCTTAGATTGAAGGACAAAATTGCTTAGTAACTTCCTTTCTTCCTTATTATTATTTTTTGATGCATTGTACTTTGAGGGTTTTTTTTTCTTCTATGAGGTTTTACCTCTTTCCTTTATTTTCCAGTGTTTCATTCTTAGATGCATTGTACAATTGGTACCTAACACGGCCTTGGTTGGAGGGACTCATTCATCATTTACACCCTAGTAGTGTTCATGGGGGGAGTTGGAGGTATTACGCACTCACCTAGGTAATTCTTTTCCTAAGGTTGATAGTCCAATGTTGAGAAGGATTCCTTAGATGAGAATATTCTCTCTAGAGAATATTCCCCTACAAAGTAGGGTGTTCCTCTTCAGTTTAGAGTTAGTTACACTTAGTTACACTCAATTATACTAATGGAAATCACTCATCCATGGAAACCTCAGTTTTATCACCAGCAGTTTCACGTGTTTCTCTCACTTCCATGCATGTGACTCACTTAACTGATGATTGCATGGATCAATTAACTAAGACTAGGTGACAGATTACTTTAGTTTCTTTCAATGAGTGTCTATATCTCTCTAGATCACTACTATGGTCACTTCACTTAGCCATGTAGAGTACATCATGTGTATTTTACCATTTTACTTATACAGTGAATACAATTCTTTTGATTGTTTTCTCTCATATCTTCTCTCCTTCTCTCAATTTGCAAGCTTTGTACGAATTGTTGTTAGCTAGACTCTATGTGTGGTTTTCACCACAATTCTACAATGTGTTCCATGTATCTTATTAAAGAAGTATATTCATGATTCTAATCATGTTATTGATTGGATTGTGATACAAGTGGAACTAGAGAGAGAATTCCATCTTGAGCCTCAATGCATCCTGGAAAGGAAAGAGACATTGCTATGGAAATGAGACGTCAGGCAAGTCAAGGTGAAATGGAAGCACTTTGGAGATGATGATACCAATTGGGAACTAGAGGATTCCATGAGGATCACATACCCATTTCATTTTTCCATGTAAATATGTATATATGGTGTTAAAAACACCGAGGACGGTGTTTCCTAAAGGGGGATGGGAATGTAACACCCCACTTTACCCTATGAATATAATTATGTTAAGACTTCATGTATTGTGGCTAATGGAGCATGTAATTGTGTTTTTGATTAATGAAAACACCATAAAGTTGACTAAGAAGGAAGCCTTGCAGTATTGTCCATGATACCATGAGTGGGACTAGTGAGGTGGAATTGGGAAGTTTTAATGAAGAAATTAGGAATATCACCAATGATCCAACTTGCACCTACTAAAATTGAATGCATAAGTTGTTTAATGTACTTGGATTTTCTCGACCCCATGAAACCTGTTGATGGTGATCAGGTTGGGTATTTGAGAAGATATAACTATTGTCTAAATTGGTACTTGGAAGAGTGAAGGGTCGACTGCAACATTATCTAGAAGTATGCAATATTTTACCCTTTGATTCAAGGGCCTCACTTGGGGTTTACTTCTAACATAAGTCATTGGGGATCTCTGGGAGTAAGGAGAATGTTACAACATAGAATAAGGAATATGGAGGAAGAGGGAAAACATATAAAGAAACACGTAGATGCAAATACAATGCACATAGATACATAGGGACGTGACACACGTAGACATGCAATTTTTCACACACACATTGGAACAGAGAACACCCACAAGGATGAGTTGTAGACTCACAAAATATACATGGTGATGTGAATGAGTAATAGAGCTCATGCACACAACTCTGAGAAACATAAATAAATTGGGAATTTTTCCTAAGAAAAATAGAAAACTTTCCCAATATTTGAATGGTCACCCTGGAACAGAGAAGAACCATATCTAGACTAGAGCAATAGAGGGTCACGACTTGGTACTTACTAGAAATAAATTGACACTGGAAATGGGAGGTCTCTGAGGGACTTTTTAGTAGAAAAGGGGCTCCCTTTTGCAATTGAAATCCATTTGGAAAGGTTCCTAATAAACTCATGGAGGTCTTGAGTTCGTTGGGAAGAGGGAAACTTCTTATGTTGCCAATGGAGTGTCAGAGAGTAACCTTCCCGATCCATTCTTTGATGTGGAAATCAACCGAGGAAGTCCCCTGGTGGTATCGAGGCTTGGAATAGGGGTGGCATGTTGTATAAAGACACAGTGCAACATAACCTATCATTGGCTGGAAAGGCATTTCCCCTTAGTTAGTTGGTTGGTTGGAAGACATTATTGAACATATAAGTATGTGTACTTGTAATGTTTATGATCATTTAATAATGGTTATAGAATGTATTATGTTCCTGTTAATAGTCTGATTGTGAAGAGTGAATGTTAAATTTTGACTTGAAATAAGTAACTGTGATAAATGTATGAGGAAGGCTAGTACATGTTGGAATATTGGTTGTTGTCATTGATGTCAACCCTAGTCATGGGTTTTGGACCGCAAGATTGATGAAGGTATTTGGACATGAAGGAAAATGCACATGCAGATACAACACCCATGGATGGATAGTATACATCATGTTGTTTCCGATGGTATCTAGCACATCACGTGGATCCTCATGGTTGAGGAGAAATGAATTTTTGAAGATGACAAAGTGAATTGAAGAAGGAAGTACATGTAGGCCCTGAAGATAATTAAACAAAAGAATTACAAAATAAGAAAGTGTCAAGTCGGTCCTAATGTTAAAAGGAAGTGACATAAATGGTATAAATAAATATCCCTATACATTCATTTGAAATACAAGTCGAATTTCAGAGGAAATCAGAAGTAAAGAAGGCCAGATTTCAAGGGAGGATGAAGTATTTTGGTGATGTGCTCTAAGTATCAACAATTGGTATCAGAGTAGGTTGCCTTCAGAACAGTTTAACCACTGGAAGGAAAATCCTGAGCAGAGATGGATGACCATGAGAAAATTTCAAATGGGATTCAAAAATTTGATGGAAGAAATTATGCATACTGGAGTGATAGAGTGAAAACTTACCGAACAGTTTTGGGAGTAGACATTTGGTACTCAGTTGTAAATGGCTATTTAATCCCAAATAATGCTCCAACCGATCCAAATGAGAAGAATCTTATGAGTTGTAATTAAAAATCCAGACATGTTATTCTAGCAGCATTGGGACCAACCATTGCTAGCAAAGTGATGGGTTGCAGCACTACTAAAGAGGTATGGGACAAACTCAAGAGTATCTACGAAGGTGATCCAAAAGTTAAGCAGGTCAAGCTTCAGCGACATAGAGAAGAATTTGAAAATTTGAAGATGAATGAAAAGGAAGATATTGCAAGCTATCTTCTTAGAGTTTATGAAGTTGTTAATGCTATCAGAGGATTAGTGATCAGAATCTGGACCAGGGGTCAAAATTTAGACCAAAATTCAAAGTGTTTGGAATCGCCTCAAAATGAATGGGTGTGTAGGCCTCATTGTCATGAACCCAACGCACTTCAAACAAGGTCAAACAGACATCGAATGAGTTTGATATCGCATTATGTCTGATTTGCCAAACAGGCAAAAATCGTTGACCATACAATCCATATAGATGATGTGGCAGGGGTTGTACGTTGGCGTGGATGACCATACAGATGATGTGGCAGAAACTGACATGGTATGATGGTGACATGGGCGAATCGAATGTCGATACATGTCCTCATTTGTGTGAATGAAATGGTGCCACGTAGCCCAGTCGTGGGGTGCCACGTGGCACCCCCTTTTGTTGGCATTTGGAAAAATTATTTGGAGTCCACAAGAGTCGACCTCGCAACCTCCAAGTAGGATAGAGTCTTGGAAAAGGCCACCAACCGGTGCGCCACCATGGTGTTATTTAACACTATATAACTTTAAAATTATTTAAGTTTTAAAATATTCCATATGGGCATGGGGTCGAGGCTGGGTCTTAGCCCCAGCCCCCGATTGCTAGCACTTTTACCATGTGACCACACAAAGAAGTTGGCATGAACTTTTTCATGTAATGGTTGGACCCTTTTTCACCCGAAACTTGGCGCAACCTCAGCCCGGCATGCACACGGACCCTTTTATGAGCTAACAACTTGGCCACATGGCCCCATGCACCCAAGACCTCCAACTTTGGGGGCCCAAGATCCGCTAATGGTGTGAAATTTTGGCACCAATTTTGGAATGCACAGGGGTTCTGGGTTTAGGGACGAGAAAATGCCCATAAGCTAGGGGGACACACAGAGGTGCAAATTGGCGAACCAAAGACAGTAACCTTGAAGGAGGAAAATGGCAGGAGGCCTATCTTCTTTATTTTTTGGCCAAATGAGGTGCCGAAAAAGTCCAGCTAGGGGTTTTTGGATGTTCTAAATCCATTGGAACAATTTTCAAAGCCATTTGGAGATTTCTTTTGTAGGTTTTTCTACCTTGAATTTTCAAGAGCTCCAGGGAGCTTAGGGCAACCATTGATGGAGGTCATGCTCAGATGAGCCCAAGTCTATTTTTTGTTACTGAATAGTCATTTTTGACTAATTGTTATTCTTTGAACACATTGGGATAGGTTTCAGATCCATTTGAGGACTTTTACAGGTGTTTTTTCCATAAGGAATCTCCGGGAAGCTCAAGGCCACATGTAGAAGAGGTCATGTCCGGATGAGCCATGGTCTGTTTTCAGAGTTCTATTAGTCATTTTTGGGGTTTTTATGTATTATGAACCCAATGGTACAGTCAATAAATCCATTGGATTTGAGTAGAAGTTTGTAAAAGAATCTTTGACAAAATAATCCCAAAGAGCCTAGTCCATTGATGGAGGCTCAAGGAGATGTAGCCAAGTTGGGGGTGAACTCCTTTATCATCTTGTTATTGTTGTGAGTTTGCTGGATATATTTGCTGCACTTATATTGCTGTTGTATTTTCTTTAAACAACACATTTAACCATTAAAAATTCCTCACACATAAACACCTAGAAGATGCATAAACTTGGCACATAATTTATCTTTCATAACTAAGACATTGAGCAAGGTCCTGAAGTTTATTTTAATGGAGTAAAGGGTGATTGCATAGCATAACAAGTCAGCCCCCTATTTTCAGATCAGGTGGTATCAGAGCATAGTTTTTCTCATGTGATTGTCATTGATAGCTAGAGATTTAGTTGTTGGTATTATTGTGTAAGTTTTGTGTTGAAGTTTGATATCTTGCAAGGATGGAGGAAGCTTCAAACAATAAGAGTTCTCATACATCTTCATTAGCCAAGTTCTTTGACAAAGAGAGGTTGAAGAAGTTTGTAACCATGAGATATATGGTACAAGAGTTGTGGGAAGATAGGAAGGAGAGCATTGTCCTTCAAGAGTAGTTGATGGCCATGAAGGAGGAGAAGCACCAGCTTCTTGAAAAGTTGCATGAGATGGAGAGTCAGCTCCATGAGGCAAAGGAAACCCTTACCAAGTACATGCATGAACATGAGGTATGTAATGCTAGTTTTTCTTCAAATTCCTCTCAAGATGAATGATTTGGTGTTTTTGAAAGTCACACAAGAGGAATAGGGTCCAAGTTATTGTTAAAAATGGGCTATGAAGGTAGAGGGTTAGGCAAGCATGCACAAGGCATTGTTGAGCCTATTGTTGTTGAGGAGAGGCCCAAGTATAGGGATCTTGGATATGAACAAAAAGATGGAGAATATTCCAAAGTTGAGGAGACAAGGGAAACAGTTCCAAGAAAAAACTTTTGTTGCAAGTTCAATCCCTCAAGCATGCAAAGTTTGTGTTCAAGATGAATGCAAATGTGTGAAACAAGAGAGTTGTAACAGCCATGAGGACAAGAACACTATTGTTGGTCTTCAAAGGAGAGCTGGTAATTCTTCAAATTCACCTCCTCAAGAAGACAATAAAGGTGAATGTTCAAGGTATATTTCTGCCTATAATTCAGTTGCTTTTGATTATGTTAAGCATGGTAAATTTTCATGTAAAAATGGAAGAAAAGGTCCATGTACATATTGTGGTTTAGATAACCATCATGTTTCAAGATGTTGGAAAAGATTGACCACATTCAGAAAACTTTCCAAGCAAAGGAAACTTGAAAAGAGGATGCAAAAGATTTTCACTCACTGCCATAAGAGGGTTTATCTCATTGACCAATGTTGGACATTGCATCCAACCACTCATCCACAGCACAAGAAGCAAAAGGATAAAGAGACTAGCAAGAATGGAAGAGGATATTCCATCATTGATGTGAGTCAAGATGATTCACAAGAAGACGGTTTTCAGCAGAAAAATTCACCATTGAATTGGCTTGGTAAGAAATGGTTAGATTTCTTGAACAAGTAAAGCTTGCATTTCTTTGTTTGTAGATGCAATTTGCATCCTTATGTATGCATCTATGTTGAAAGTATGACAAGTTGCAGCAGTTTACCATAACTTGTATGATGCAAGTTTGCATGTGAATGCAATTATTTTGAAGGCATTCTTGTTGTTGCACAACTTCACCAGGAGGATGTGAAAGATGAGTATGATACTCACTTATTGCAGCCATTTAGCTTTTTCATTTTCAGCTCTTATGTACCCACATGATTTTTGGGTTTATGTACTTATGTTTGTACTTGAAGGAGAGTTGAAGAGCTATGCACATGCATGTGATTTTGTATGTGTGTAAACATTGAACTTGATGATAGTTTCACTATGAATAACTCATGATTGTAACATGGTTGTGTATCATGAATGTCGACTTTTTGAATGTTGATATGTTTCAAATGAGTCTCGACTTGTGTCGATGTTGTCTTGATGACTATGTTGTATCAATCATGTCTTTCGACTTATGTTTTTGTTGGCTTGTAAGTCGATTTAGAGTACACCAAGATGCAAGAAAATGCCATGTACTTTGATGAAGTACAATATGCGACCATTTTCTTGAAGAGAAAAAAGACTTTGTTGGCATCCTTTTTCAGTCTTGTATCAAGCTTGTTTTCAAGATTGATGGTTTTCTTGGTTTGTGACAAGATGTCGCAGGAAAGTTTTTGCAGCCATTGTAGAGCAGATTGTGTTGACGCCAAAGAGTTCACAGGAGGGACTTGATTCTCAGTGGGAAGTTTGGCAGTCTTCCAAGCACAAAGAGAACAGTGGGTCAGAAGTAGCCAAAGAACAGTGGTTGAGGGACATAGCCAATTACAGTGCAAGGCATGTCAAGGTACTCAGGTAATTGCCAAAAAGACTTCTCAAGTAGAATCAGTTGATAGAACTTGGAAGCAGAAGAGTATTGAAGCTCAAGCAGATAATCATCAACTTGTGTGGGTCCAAAAGCCTTTTAGTGGGAAGGTGTGATCAGAATCTAGACCATGGGTCAAAATTTAGCCCAAAAATCAAAGTGTTTGGAATTGCTTCAAAATGAACGGGTGCATAGGCCTCATCGCCATGAACTCAACACACTTCAAATGGGGTCAAATGGACATTGGATGAGTGAGCTATCACGTTCTGTCTTATTTTCCAAACAGGCAAAAATTGTTGACTGTACAGTCCGTACAGATGACGTGGCAGGGGCCGTACGTTGACGTGGATGACCGTAAAGATGATGAGGCAGAAGTTGATATGGCATGATGGTGATGTCACATGATGGTGACATGGGCGAATCGGATGTCGACATGTGTCCTCATTTGTGTGAATGAAATGGTGCCACATGGCCCAGTCGTGGGTTTCCACGTGGCACCCCCTTTTGTTGGCATTTGGAAAAATTATTTGGAGTCCACAGGACTCGACCTCGTGACCTCCGAGTAGGGAAAAGTCTTGGCAAAGGCCACCAACTGGTGCGCCACCATGGTGTTTCTTAGCACTATATAACTTTAAAATTATTTAAGTTTTAAAATATTCCATATGGGCGTGGGGCCGAGGATGGGGCTTAGCCCCAGACCCCGATTGCTAGCACTTTCACCATGTGACCACACAAAAAATTTGGCACGCGCTTTTCCATGTAACGGTTGTACCCTTTTTCACTTGACACTTGGCACGACCTCATCCTGGCATGCACACGACCCCTTTTATGCGCTAACAACTTGGCCACATGGCCCCATCCGCCCAACACCTCCGACTTTGGGGGCCCAAGATCCACTAATGGTGCGACATTTTGGTACCAATTTCGGAATGCACGCGGGTGCTGGTTTTAGGGATGGGAAAATGCCCAGAAGCTAGGGGGACACACAGAGGTGCGAATTGGTGAACCAGAGACAACAAGCTTGAAGAAGGAGAATGGTAGGAGGCCTATCTTCTTCATTTTTTGGCCAAATGAGGTGCCAAAAAAGCCCAGCTAGGGGTTTTTGGATGTTCTGAATCCATTGGCATAGTTTTCAAATCCATTTGGAGACTTATTTTGCAATTTTTTCTATCTTCAAGTTTCAAGAGCTCCAAGGAGCTTAGGGCCACCATTGATGGAGGTCATGCTCAGATGAGCCCAAGTCTATTTTCTGTGACTAAATAATCATTTTTGACTAATTGTTATGCTATGAACACATTGGGACCAGTTTCAAATCCATTTGAGGACTTTTATAGGTGTTTTTTCCATAAGGAATCTCAGGGAAGATCAAGGCCACATGTAGAAGAGGTCATGCCCGGATGAGCCATGGTCTGTTTTCAGAGTTTTATTACTCATTTTTGGGGTTTTTATGTATTAAGAACACAATGGTACAGTCAATAAATCCATTGGAGTTGATCAACAACTTGTAAAAGATTCTTTGACAAACTAATCCCAGAGAGCCTAGTCCATTGATGGAGGCTCAAGGAGATGTAGCCCAGTTGGGGGTGAACTCCTTTATCATCTTGTTATTGTTGTGAGTTTGTTGGTTATATTTTCTACACTTATATTTCTGTTGCATTTTCTTTAAACAACACATTTAACCATTAAAAATTCCTCACACATAAACACCTATAAGATGCATAAACTTGGCACATAATTTATCTTGCATAAATAAGACATTGAGCAAGGTCCTGAAGTTTATTTTAATAGAGCAGAGGGTGCTTGCATAACATAACTAGTCATCCCCCTATTTTCAGATCAATTAGGTGAAGATATTTATGAATCATTGGTTGTACAAAAAGCCTTGAGATCACTTCTCTTGAAGTATGATGCTAAGGTATCCATCGTTGAAGAAACTAGGGACTTGACCAAAATGACAATGGATGAATTACATGGGTCTCTTATAGCATATGAAATGAGAACAGGTATATAAAGTGACCAGCCAAACAATGAAGCAGCCTTTAAAGCCATAAATAAGACAAAAGACAAGGATAATGACCTTGATGAAGAAATAACAAATTTTGTAAGAAGGTTTCAGAAGGGAAGTGGAAGATACATGTTGAATTACTGAGAGGGGGGGTGAATTAGTAATAGATCAATTTAATCCTTTTTAACCATATAATCCAAGTTTTATATCAATGAAGCATTATCATCCAATAACTACAGAGTAAATAAGCAATGAACAAATGAACAAACATACACATACACAGTACACCAGTGTTTTACGTGGAAACTCAAATCGAGAGAAAACCACGGAATGTTTTTTCTTATATGTCTTGAAGAATTACATTCATTGGAAGCACCAACTTCCTTTGTTTTCCAGCTGCAACTAGAAGGAGGCTCCAACCCCCTAGTTTCTCAGGCTACAACCTGAGGGAAGCTCCAACTTCCCAATTCTCTGGCTACAACCAGAAGGAGGCTACAACCCCCTATGTTCTCTGGCTACAACCAGAAGGAAGCTACGACCCCCTATGTTCTCTGGATACAACCGAAAGGTAGCTACAACCACCTGTCCTTACCCCGTCCTGCCACCTTGAAGTAGAAGTAGAATGATGGAACCAATGTCAACCTGTCACTGTGAGATATACCACTCTAAACCTATACCAATAAATCTGAACCATGCATCAACCATGCATCAACCTGTACCTCAACCTGTAATCAACCTGTACCATAAACAAGTGCATCAACCATGCACCAACATGTACCAAATACTTGTAATCAACCTGTACCATAAACAAGTGTATCCAACCATGTACCAAGTATGTACCAATCATGTGTCAACTACTCATCAACTATAACTCATCAATATGTATTAACATCATCAACTATACACCTCATGTATGTGGCAACGCATCAACTACTTGTCTCAACCATGTACTCAACATGTACCTCAACCAAAAGCCCTCATCAATTTCATCATCCAAATCTGATTTGTATCTCTGTAATAGACCTAGTGTATATGATCACATTCCTGCAAACCTTCCTTAACTTCAACAACAAGAGACTATCATTTTCATCGAACTTTTCTTTAGTCTCACATGCCTAGTTTTGGATTAGTCAACAACCCTAACTTGAAGTAATCATAACTTTTTACCTGTATTGTATAAAGATCTAAAACTGATACACAATGTTCTTCAATTTTTTTTGTACAATTATTCCAGGTTTCACTACTTGGAACCTCTCAGAAAAGGAGTTATAGCAAAAATGACATACCTTGTTGAATTTTGGCTTATTCTAGAGAGCGACCTTGTAGAGCGTGCCCCGCACAAAATATTTGTTGAATTCATATGAAACTATTACACTACATACTATAGACTGTACCCTAACCAACACATTTGGTTTCACTGAATTTTTATCTGTTATAAAGAAGTTATGACGTTTTTACCCGAAACACATGTTTTTGACTAGTTTCAGGACTAGCCACAAACCCTATTTTCCACGGAGTGTAAATCCAAAAATACAATGACCCGCAAGCTGAATTTTTTACCACAGATACTTGGATATGTTGTCTCAATTGAAAAGCAATTTCATATTCTGAATCATTATATAAGAAAATGTATAGTGAAAATGGTGAGATGACCTGTAAATAACATACCTTAGAAAGCACCATCAAAAGAATTTATCCTTCCTTGCATTTCGACCTTCTTTTCTTCACCTTCCCTCATAATTTCAGCTTATATATCCTTGGTTACCTCAGAAACCTATAGATATTCAATATGTTCAAGTGTGATTAAAATGAGAGAGCCTTGCCTCTTATTTATACTCTCCAAGTAGCTTCCGTAAAAACATCTTCTAGGTCACTTGGCCCCACTTTCCTTATTTTAGGGATAACCCACTTCTAATTTATCCATTAAATTTATTATTGAAATAATTTATTTTGTATTCACTTTGAATTATAATACACTCATTACTTCACTTTATTATTTACCTTTTAAAATCTCTTAAACCACTTTGACTACTTTGATCTTTTGGGGCTTCTAGATGACATATGAGGGTCCTCCAACTTCATAAGGCTGCAACTCTCAAACCGTGAGGAGTTATGTGACGTTCCACATACCACCAGAAATGGAATGACATGTACTATCCATATAGAATAGTATTATCTCAAAATATATCATAACTCATACCATTATCCATCAAACAAACTTGGGTCCATTACCCAAACCTGGGGTCTCCAACTTCTCATGGCCATAACTCTCTAACCGTGAGGAGTTATCTAACGTTCCACATACCACCAGAAATGGAATGACAAGAACTATCCATCTAGGATCTCATTATTCCACAATTAAGCATGGGTTCTCTTACTCCGCAAAGCGTCTTCCCGTGAGGGCTTTCACCATAAGGGGACCACTTTGGAGTTCATCCATCTTTACTTATTCTCAACCATGACAAGACAATAATGAATCATATTTACATCAAACAATATTGGGTCCATTACCCAAACCTTTGTGTTGTGGGGATTTCTTCAAGGGTTGACATCAATAAAAACCAACCTTAATCAACAATCTCCCCCTTTGGCATTGATGGCAACACTCGGATGCAATACTGAAATCATATCACTCATGTTTCCCCTAGAACCATGCCTCTGTCCTCTGTATTTGATAAATTTTCCTATGTCCTCTGCATATGATAAATCTTATCCCCTTGGAACCATGCCTCTATCCTCTGCATCTAATAAAGCTCTCCCCCTTTGTCATCAATGGCAAAGGTATCTTTCCATCCGAGGTTGCTCCCCCTGACTGAACTATCCTCTTATGGCGCTTCCTTGTGTACATATAAGACATATAATGTAAGCATTCAAAAAGAATTCATTTTGGAGTAGAAATAACTCTAAGTCTTTAGCAAATATATTCAAAGGCTTCCCGTGGAAGTGGTTTTGTAAAGATGTATGCCACTTGTTTTTTTGTGCCCACATACTCAACTCTGATGTTCTTTTCTGCAACCTGTTCCCGTAGAAAGTGACACTTGATTGGAATATGCTTCGTCTTGGAGTGCATCACCGGGTTTTTTGAGATATTGATGACACTTGTATTATCACAATATATTGGAATGGGCTCATCATACTCAACTTGTATATCTGTCAAAGTTTGTTTCAACCAAAGAACCTGTGTACAACATGTTGCTGCAATATACTATACCTCGGATGTAGATAGAGATACTGATGATTATTTCTTGCTTAGCCATGATACCAAAAACTCACCTAAGTAAAACACAGCTCCACTGGTGCTTCATCGGTCATCAATAGAACCTGCCCAATCTGCATCTGTGTAGGCAATAAGTGATAGATCATTTCCCTTTGGATACCATAATCCAAACTCTTATGTTCCTTTGAGATATCTGAAAATCCTCTTTATTGCTAATACATGTGATTCCATTGGTGTTTCTTGAAATTGTGCCACCTGTCCAACTTCTTTCATTACATCCGGTCTGGATGCTATCACATATAGTAGGCTGTCAATCATTGACCTGTATTGCCTCTGATCTGTAGACTTCGAATCATCATCTTTTCTCAACTTACAACTATTTTGCATGGGAGTGATAACTGGTTTGCAATCTTCCATTCCAAATCTCTTTAGCATTTCTCTCATATACTTGGTTTGAGAAATAAAAATTCCTTGGTTGCTTTCATGTATCTGAAGTCCCATAAAGAAGGATAGTTCTCCAAGTAACGACATTTCAAATTCATTATGCATGTCTTTTGCAAATTTCTGGCTTAACCTGTCATCATCACTACCAAAAATAATATCATCAACATAAACTTCAATTAATAAAA
>ML801323.1:160476-190677 GCA_009831015.1 Picea engelmannii | reverse complement strand
TGTATGAGGGGAGAAGCAAGGGCACGGCCATACGAACAGGGCACATATTTCGAGAAATATTTCCAATCATTAATTGCAGGTGCAAGCATGGAAACCGAGACAAGATTTATCTTGGTCCTGAAAGTGTCAGACTCGGATCAAGGTGTGGAGATAGTCATTTTTAGGTAATTTGACACCACGAACACAGTGGTGATGTTTGTTTTCTGATCTGAGCAAAGCTTTTGTAGCTTAACTCCAGAATGAGGTATACTTATGTATTTTTCCCAATTCTTTTGTGGAGTTAATAAAAAGGCCTACCCATTTGAGAGAAGGACCCGAAGACGTAGTCCACTAGGGATGAACTCCATTATCAAGTTCTTTGTGTTTACATTTGATGCTTATGACTCTTTCTTTTTGAGCTTTTCCTTCTTTATGGTGCACTTTAGTTTTTTCTCATTTAATACAATTCTTTAATAAGTCACCGTATGAAAAGATCCTGGATCACTTTCACCCACATATTAGTGTTCTAACCATTGTTATATGCTTCAAAACACTTTCAATCCTAAGCCCTTAGATCCTAGTTGTCCCCAAACCCCTATACATATTTATTCATAAAGTTGTTTGGTCTACAATAAATGCTATATGTGTTGCATTAAGAGCACACATGCACAATTGTGACTTGAAATCCTTGGGTTTGAGTGTGCTTGTTGCTCATCCCTGCCTAGTATGAATGTGTGCATGTTCCTAGAATGTGTGTGTGCTTTAGTGCGCACGTGCCTGTTCTTGTTGGGTATTTTTATGTGCCAAGAACCAACCTATTGCATTTAATAACCCAAATCCACTGAAGACATCAATAAACTTTGACTATAATTTTTTTTTAAACATGGTTTTCCTATTTTATCGATATGACCATTCACGTATTGTTTAATAATGATATTGTGTGGATATGACCATTCACCTGCAGTTTAATAATGATTTCACATGGTTTAATGATGATTATGGTAAGTTGATTTTTCTTTTTTATTTTAATACAAGCATAATCTTTTAGTGGATTCGATATTATTTATATGGAATATTTATACTTCTTTGAATGTTTTTCTTAATTCGTTTTTAAATCATTTTATCTTTCACTTTTCTTACCTTTTTGGTGATTTGACTTGATTTAATTGTCAATTTTTCTCATGTCTCTCTAGGATTTCCGATTGTTTGATTTTATATTATAAAAAATCCATGATTGATGTTTTTTCTTATGAGATTGGCATAGATTATGTATTACTGGAACACTTATTTATGTGTACATTCTTCAAGATTAGGCTATTGTCGTTGGCCATTTACAACATGGTAAAAACCTAGTTTTCTCTTTTACATATACCCCTCTTTCCTCCTCACTTTGTATCCCCCTCCCTCTATATCCCCCACTCTACCCCCCTTTCTCTCTTTACCTCTTTACCCCTATTCCCTCTCTCTCCCACCCTCCTCTCACTCTCTCCCTATACCCCGCCTCTTGGTCTCCCTCTCCCTTCCTCTCACACTCCCAAACACCCCTTCTTTGACCCCCTTCTCTATTTACATATTTATACCCCCCTTCCCTCTCTCTCCCCCATACTTCTCACTCTCTCTCTCTCTTTGCCCCCCTTTTTTCTCTCCATCTCCCTCCCTCTCACACTCTCAAACACTCCCTTTCTACTTCCCCTCTTGTCTTTCTCTCTCCCCCTCTCACACTCTCACACACTCTCTCTCTACCCCCCCTCCTCCCTCCCTCTCTCCCCCTCCCTCCCACTATATCTCCTCTCTCTCTCCTACATATACCATCTCTCTCCCACCTCTCTCTCTCTACCCCCCCACCTCTCTCTCTCTACCCCCCCTCCTCTCAGTCTTCCTCTCCCACCCTCTCACACTCTCAAACAATCCATCTCTACCCCCATTATCTCTTTACCTCTTACATATAACCCTCACTCTCTTTCTCATTGTATCCCCCTCCCTCTCTCTCCCCCACTATCCCCTCATTTCTATATTTTCCTCTATATAACCCCCCTTCCCTCTCCCCCCCCCCTTCTTATCACTCTCTCTATCTATCTACACCACCTCTCTATCTCCCTCTCCCTCACTCTCACACACTCTCTTTTTATTCCTCTCTCCCCCTCTCGCACTCTCTTTCTTCCTCTCTCTCCACCCCCCATCTCTACATCGTAAGGCAATAAATGGCCTTGACCTAGACATGTTAAGTCCTAGATCTAGACCTAGACATAACAAGACCTATACATATAAAGACATATACCATGACCTACACCATGACCTAGACATATACAATTTCAACCATGATTTAGACCATGACATAGACCTAGAGATATACCTATACCATGACATAGACCTAGAGCTAGACCTAGACCATGACCATGACCATGACCTAGACCCCCCTAGATCCATCTAAGCCTAGGCATAACCTATACTCAACCCTTAACCCCCTCCACACTCGAGCCCTAAGTGAACTATGAATATACCTCTTATTGAAGTCCCCACAACCCTTGCACCCACATCTTAGTGCTCTAACCATTACTCTATGCTTCAAAACACTTTCAATCCTAAGCCCTTAAGTCTTAGTTGTCCCAAAAACCCTATACATATTTATTCATAAAGATATTTGGTCTACAATAAATGTTATATAAGTTTCATTATGAGAACCCACATGCTCCTATGACTTGAAATCCATGAGCTTGGGCACTCATCCCTGCTCAACAAAATTGCATGCATGTTCGTAGAATGCGTAGGCACTTTAGTACGCACACATTATAGGAACGCGTGTGCATTCCTATTGGGAATTTTTATGTTCCAAGCACACTCATCAACCTCATCTATCTCAAAAAATCGAACAATCCCGACATATGCACGTAAAAATAGAAAGACCAGATAGGTTTTTGTTCTTGTTGTCTTGTTGTTTAATTCATATACAATTTTGTGTTATTGCAACACAATTTTGGGAAGAATTGGAAGACAAATTTTTCCAAGTGGAATTGGATTTGTTGGTTGTGCCTTCTAGTGTAATACCAAGACAAATTTGTCTAATTCGAATTGTTAGTTGTGTCTTCTTGTGTAATACCAATACAAATTTGTCCAATTGGAATTATTATTTGTGTCTTCTTGTGTAATACAAAGACAAATTTGTCCAATTGAAATTGTTAGTTGTGTCTTATTGCGTAATACCAAGACAAATTTGTCCATTGGAATTGGAATTGTTAGTTGTGTCTTCTTGAAAATTGACCTCTTGTTTAGGAATTGAATTATGCCTCATTGCAAAAAAACCTAGTTCTGGAGATACTCCAATAAATGTTTTTTTGGGAAACATAATGATAGCGGAAGGGCCCCACTAGCTGAAACTTGGTGCCTTGGATCCAATGCAGCTGACAATTCATCCATCCATGTCTCGGTTTTATTTTTATAGTGAGTTGTAACTTTACTCCTCAATCCATTCAAGGACATGTTGACAATTTGATCTGGGGGCATAAAATCCAAACCAAGCAACATAACGGAGAAATTCATCCATGGTTTAAAATTCCTATCAAAGTTATATTGATAAAATGCTTATATATAAACCAAGTGGTGAGCCTAGGGGCATTTGTGGTGGTTTAAGGAATCATTTATGGCCCTTGATCCCAAAGAGAATTATTCAAGGCCTTAGGCCCTTGATTTTATCTCCCAACCAATGTCAATGTCATGATATTACTCCATGAAGGGAAATTCCTCCTAACGATGATCGCATTCCTATTCAAATTACAAAGTTGTACTATATAGGTCATGTGTGGTGCTTTGAGACCTATTACATGGTCATAAGTTCCAAGAATAATTATTCAGGACAAAAGGCTCTTTGATTTCATCTCCTAATATTATGAAGGCCTTAATACTTATTTGTTTTTTGCAATACTTCCTATTATGCTCATATATTTTTAGTGGAAGGAAAAATATCCCCTACATTTATCATGTGTGGTGGTTTGAGGCATTGTTCATGGATTTCAATCCTATTAATCCTCATTCAAGTCCTAAGGCCATTAATTTCATCCTCTAACCATTTCGGTGGCCCTAATACCTGTCTATGGTGTGCAATACCTCCTAAAAACACTCATATTTTGAATGGGAGGTCAAACATCCCTTSAAGAGGTTATGTGTGGTAGTTTGAGACCTTATTCATGGCCCTTGAAACTAAGGATCATTATTCAAATCCTTAGTCCCTTGATTTCATCCCTTGACCAATGTCAAGGCTCAAAAATTGGTCCATGGTGGGTAATATCTATCAAAKATATATCAATAGAATCCCTATATAAACAAGGTGATGTGAATAGGATCATGTGTTGTGGTTTGAGGCCTCATCCATGGCCCTTAATCCCAAAGAGAATTATTCAAGGCTAAGTCCCTTGATTTCATCCCCCAAGTAAATTCAAGGCCTTGAGATCTATCTGTGATAGGAAACTCCTCCTAAAGACGATCACATTCCTAGTCAGAGTCTAAGTCTGCCCTACATAGTTCATGTGTGGTGGTTTGGCACCTCATTCATGCCCCTTTATCCCAAAGAAAATTATTCAATACCTTGGACCCTTGATTTCTTCACCCCAACAAAGGCAAGGCCCTGAGGTCAGTTTGTGGTGAGAAAACCCTCCTAAAGACGATCGCATTCCCACTCAGAGTATAAATCTCCCCTACATAGTTCATATGTGGTGGCTTGAGGCCTTGTCCATGGCCATTAATATCAAATAAAATTATTCAGATCCTTAGAGCCTTGATTTCATACATTCACCAAAGTCAAGTCCATGAGATTAGTTTGTGGTGGGAAATTCCTCCTAAAGACAATCACATTCCCAGTCAAAGTCTAAATCTCCCCTACATATTTCATGTCTACTAGTTTGATACCTCTTCAATGACCATTGATTTGGAGAATAATCATTTAGATCCTTAGGCCCTTGATTTCATCCCCTAACATTAGGAAGGCATCAATACATATCTCTGGTGTGTAATAACTCCTAATGGTGCTTACATTTTTTCAAATGGAGACCCAATATCCCCCATAGATGTCATGTGTGGTGGTTTGAGGCCTCATTCATGACCATCAAGCTGGAGAACCCTCATTTAGGTTCTAAGTCACTTGTTTTCATTCTTGGGCTATTATCAAGGCCAAAAAATTGGTCCATGGTGTACATTACATCCTAACAATGATCATATTCCTAGTATAAGACCAAATATTCCCTACAGTGGTCATGTGTGTTGTTTTAGGCCTTGTTCATGGATTTTGAGCCATAGAAGCCTCATTCAAGGACATTAAGGCGCTTGAATTCATCCCTTAACCATTTTCATGACCCTGATACCTACTATGGTGCACAATATTTCCCAATCGCACTCATATTCCCATGAAAATATGAAGTATCCCCTACATAGTTTTTTGTGGTGTGTAATACCTGCTAACAAAACTCATTCTCTTATTCAGAGTCCAAAGATCCACTACATAGGTTATGAGTTGTGGTTGGAATATTTTTTAATGGCCATTAATCCTTAGAAGCATCATGCAAGGCCCATGGCCCTTGATTTCATCCCTTGATATTCTGAATACCTTTATTGATGTCCATGGTTTGTATCCTACTTGTAATACCCCTAATTCAAACCCCAATTGTAAATGAAAATGTAAATTTACATATAGGCTAGTGAGTCGTTGGCACCAAGTTTTGGTTCATTTTTGCGTGCACCTGAGTAGTGCACGAGGATTTTTTTCCAAAGAAAGAGTGTTCACATTCCATAGTGTTGTCTACACAGGTGTAAGTGCATGTGGATTTCACATCAAGGGAAGGGTGCACACATTCAAAAGTGTTGCGCGCACATGAGTAAGTGTGTGAGGATTACCTTGAAGTACACATGAGACCGAGTTTTATATATGTGTGTGTATGTATTTATTTATGTATGTATGTATGTATTTGAGGTCATAGATCCTGTATGGTTATTGGGTTGGTGATTAGGGATGTAAAAAGACCAGTGTGCCTATATTTGTAAAATGTAATCACACTCAAATTATTAATAAAATCACATCGTTGTGCAGAGACCAATCAGATGAAAAGATACATGGGTATAAAATCCATGGAAAAGGGAAAAGGGGGATTAAATTTTATGAAGAGGGGCTAAGCCAAGGGGGCTTAAGTTCAAGGGAATATTTTAGTAATATTTTTGAAAAGTATAATTTATGGATATTTATTTATCCCAAGTTCCCAAGGGATGGGAACGATTCACCAAGTGGCTAAAGATAATTATGAAGTTGGAAAAGATATGGTTGAACCTTAGTGTATTTGGGTGGATTCGCTCATTTTTATTGAGGGGTTAGACCATTACCTTCTCTGTAGAGAAAAACTTGGAAAGGAGTTTCCATCTAGTAACCATATTTTTTGTTGTCAAAGAGGAAGGTTGTCATGCCTGTGAGCATTCTCTCCATGTGAGATATTTGTTGTCGAAGAGGCAGGTTTTTAGGCCAGTGATAATTCTCTCTGAGTGAGAGATTTTTTTCTGAAGAGGCAGGTTGTCAGGCCTGTGAGCATTCTCTCCATGTGAGATATTTGTTTTCAAAGAGGCGGGTAGTCATGCCCGTGAGCATTCTCTCCAAGTGAGATATTTGCTAGAAATTGTTATCTGGTGCATTGGGCATTAGTTATAGGGCTATGAGACTTCCTTTCCATCTTATTTTTGAAGCCCTGGAAGGGAAGTGGGGCATTCAAGGGATTTTTTAGCAAAGAAGGGGCACACTTCCTGGGGTGGGACATGCATGTGGGGAATGAGAGACTGTAGGATAGTTGCATCAGTTGGGAAACTTGGACTGAGCAATTCAGTTTATTATCATAACTTAGCTTGGAATTAGGAATGCTTGTGCCCCGATGGATTTTAAGCCCCAACTCGGGGGTGACCTTCTTCTGAAATTTTATGAGTAACAGAGTTTGTGGTTGGGAAGAACGTCTGATCTCTGCGTGCAATTGGTGGATATTTATAAAAGATAAGTGTCCTTTATGTTCTTGTCTAATTTAATGTGTGCTTATTTACCTATGTCTGATATGGGTTTATTTCTTTTATGATGTTGCATATGATCAATTGTCATTATTCTGTATAATGTCATTTGCACATGTAAATCGTGATGTTGTTATTCAGTGTTTGTTGTTGCACATGAAGAGTATGACAGTTATTAAGTATTCTTGTTAGTTTATTTTGTAATAATTGTCATGAGTTTCTGAGGTGAGCCTAGAATTTCCATGCACGTGGGGAAATAATTTGTGTACACAAGAGGTTGGGTTCACTATGCACATGAGAAAGAATTTTGTGCAGAAGGAGAACATAATTTGTGTGCGACACCAAAATGGTAGCGCATGCAGTAGTAATCATGTGTTCATAGTGGTTACACGTGCAGTAATGCTTGTGTTCTCTGAACGATTGTGCACGCAGTTGTATTATGTGTTAATTATGTCTTTATAACTAGTGTCTGAAGAGGAAAATTTGTGTGGCACAATCCATCTTGGGATCATGCACATTACCTCACGTGTTTCTACGTAGATTAACGTTACCATGTAGAATCTACGCACTAAATTTTTGTAGTGGCATTGCTCAGTAGTAAATTGGGGATGTTACAAAGTGGTATCAGAGGATTTTGTTAGTGTTGGTAATAGGGAACGTTACGGATTGGTATCAGAGTTCTAGTTTCAACACTGAGCCTGCATGGACAGAGTATCTACTTAAGGTAAAAAATTGAACTGGTAAGTGGTTGAATTTGCAATTATAGTGCGGCCATGGTGTGCATAAAATAAGAATGTGCAAGTATGCGCACTAAAATTTGACATTGTGGGGATATGACGTTGGAAATGCACAGAAAAAAATCGTGCATGGGTGTGCGCACTAAAATTTGGAGTTGTGCGGAGAAAAACTGGTGGTGCATGAATAATACTGAAACATGGTGTATATGTTAAATATTGAAATCACGCATTGGTACGTGTTGAATACCATTGCGCACATGGGATTCAAAAGGAATAAAGAAAGAGAAAAAGGGTATTTGGGTGAATTCCAAATGACCATAATTTACTGCGCAAGACTCAGAATTGTACAATGGAGCGGTCGATGGGAAAGTTTTGGACAGAGGATTCCAATTATTCACCCATAAATTTTGAATTGGGACTTTAAAATCATCCAAGAAATCATAAGAAATGATTATGACAAAATTGTGCAGAGTTTTCATGAATTTGTCACATAAATTCGTCTAACAAATATTATTGCCTGCACATTTTGCAGAATTAATAGTGATTAGATTAGGATAGAATCAACGCAGAGAGTCAAAAGCATGGAATATGTGCAGACAAATTATAGCCATGATGATGAATTCAGGGGTTTGTATATTGGTATGGGTATTGATAGTACAGAATCCAATGAGCATAGAGAAGGAAAGGAGGAGTGCATAAACTTGGTAGAAACCATAAAGGGACTGAAAAAAGATGTCCAAAGCTATAAAGTTGATAATGAGAGGCTTATGAAAGCCAATAAGTAGCAATATGGCTTCAATATCAAGTTGATGCAAATATTGGACAGAATAGAAAAGAAAATGGATAAGGAGATAGAGTCAAGCAAGTCAAGAAGTCACATGTCTCGTGATGAGAGAAGAAAAACAAGAAGTGTTGATAGGAATCATCACCACTCACCAAAATATTCATTTAAGAAAGCACACACTAGCTCAAGTCCATCTTCTGTGAGAAATCATAAGAGAAGGATAGGGGTGAACGAGCTAAAGGGGAAATGAATAAGATCAAGACTCCTACCTTTGATGGTGAGCACAAGAAGGATGAAGAAGTAGAGACATAGCTACTGGAAATGAGGAAGTACTTCCATCTACATAATTACTCATCACATGTAGAATAGAGAATTTCCATCTATCAGCTAAAGGGAAAAGCATCAATGTGGTGGGATCAGTTCACGCAAGTGCAACACATTGATGAGAAGAAGGTTACTTGGAGAGAGTTTAAAAGGTATTTTCAAAAGAAATACTTAAACAAGCAATACTATGAAAATAAAATAAATGAATTCTTTGAACTCAAGCTTGGGGGTATGACAATAGATGAGTATGAAGAAGATTCTTAGAGCTACTTAAATAAGTTGCATTCATAAAGGATGAGAAAGTTAAAATTCATAGGTACCTGAGTGGGCTACCTTCGTTTATTAGTGACAAGATAAAATATGATGACCCCAAGACATCGGAGGAAACCATAAGGTAAGATAAATGTCTCTATGATCAGCAAAGGGTAAGACCTAATTTTCAAAATCCTAGGGAATACAAGAAGAAAAGAAATATGGAATAGAGGAATAAGGTGACTAAGCCACCATTTTTCATAAATACTTCTCAAGGATAGCCAACTCCCAAGGAGATTAGAATGACAGAGGTAATGGGGAAAAGTCCAAGGAAACCACCTATTCAATGTTGGGGTTGTGGCGGAGACCACATGTACAGAGATTTCACTCATAAAGGTGAAAAAGTGAGTACTTTTCACAATGTACAACAAGCTACAATAGTTGAAGACATGGGCAGAAATGTACCAAGGATCTATGCATCCCTGGATAAAAATCAAGTTGAGTTTCAGTCACACGTGATTGAAGTGGAAGGTAAGATTAATGACCAAACCATTGCTATTTTAATTGATTCAGGATCTAGTCATAGTTATCTATATCCTAAGATGGTGGAAAGATTCCAATTGCCAAGAAGAAACCTTGGAAAACCTTGGTTGGTGCAATTAGCTATAGGGGAAAAAAGGAAAATTAATGAGATGGTTAAGACATGGCCAATGGACATGAATGGGCTGAGAACAAAAGAAGATTTGAATATCATACCTTTGGGCTCTTATGATTTCCTCATTGGTATGGATTGGTTGGAACAACATCATTTTTTTAGACTATTACAATAACGCATTTACTTTCCTAGATGAGGAATGGAACTTAAGAGCAGTTCAAGGCATTCCAAGAGTTGTAACTATCGAAGAATTTTTAGCCTTGCAATTGAAGAAAATATATAGGAAAGGATGTCAAGTATTTGCGGCGCACATGGAAGAGGAACCTAAGGATAAAGTACCAAATTTTTAAGATTGTGCAGTACTAAAATAATTTGTAGATGTATTTAAAGAAATATTGGGGTTTCCACCAAAAAGAGATATTGATTTCTCTATAAATTTGATGCCTAGAGCAGCCCCTGTATCAAAGACTCCTTATAGGATGAGTACACCAGAACTCAAGGAATTGTACATGAAACTTGAAGATCTTATGAAGAAGGGGTATATATTCCCAAGTGTATCAACTTGGGGCACCCCAATATTGTTTGTGAAGAAGAAGGATGGTACATTGAGACTTTGTATTGACTTCTTGAACAAAGTAACAGTGAAGAAAAAGTATCCTTTGTCAAGGATAGATGACCTCTTTGACCAACTAAAGGGCCCGCGGATATTTTCAAATATTGATCTCAGATCTAGATATCACCAAGTAAGAATTTAAGAAGAAAACATCAGCAAGACTACTTCAGAACGAGGTATGGAGATTATGAGTTCATCATGGTGCCATTTGGATTGTCAAATGCACTAGCTACCTTCATGTGTTTAATGAATGGTATTTTTAGAGAATAATTAGATAAGTGTGTCATTGTATTTTTGGATGACATACTTCTTTACTCAAAGTATGAAGAACAACATGAGAAATACTTGAGCATGGTGTTGCAAGTATTGAGAGAACATCAGTTGTATGCAAATTTGAGCAAGTTCTCATTCTACTAGAGGCATATTCATTACTTGGGTCATATCATTTAAGATGAAGTTATAGTTGTGGACCTAGAGAAGATAAAATCCATTGAAGGATGGCCAACACCAAGGAATTTCACAAAGGTGAGATCATTCATGGGACTTGCAGGTTACTACAGAAGATTCATTGAGGGCTTCTCAAACATTGCATATCCAAATACATCCTTGCAAAAGAAAGGTGTGCAATTTGAATGGACTATGGATTGTGTAGGGAGATTTCATCACTTAAAGAGTTTGTTGGAAAGTGCACCAATTTTGAGAATTGGTGATCCTAATGAAGACTTCATTGTTTTCATGGATGCATGCAAGGAAGGGCTCGGTGGATTCCTTAGTCAAAATGATCATGTGGTGTGCTACGAATCAAAGAAATTAAAAGAGCAAGAAAGGGATTATGCTACTCATGATTTGGAATTTCCAACCACAGTGCATGCCTTGAAGAAGTGGAGGCACTACCTCATGGGAAGAATATTTGAGTTGAGGACAGACCACAGTGGTCTGAAATATTTGTTTTTTCAACCAAATATAAATGCCAGACAAAGCAGGTGGTTATAATTCATCAGTGAGTATGACTTTGATATCAATCATATCAAAGGAAAAGAGAACGGGGTGGTTGATGCACTTAGCAAGAGAGTGCATGAGATGCATGATACATCCATTAGCATGTACAAATCAGATTTGAGTGACATAATTTTAGAGGTGGCCAAATCAGATCAACGCTATGTCGACATAAAGGAAAATTTACAACAAGGTAAATTGCAACAAAAATTTGAATGTTATGAACTAAAAGAGGATGGAATCCTCATGTATAGGAACATATTTTATGTTCCAAATGATCAAGAGTTGAAAAATCTAGCATTGTCAGAGATGCATAAATTTCCTTATGCAAGGCACCCAGGCTACCAGAAAGAAATTGCAGCGATCAAAAAGAAATACTATTGGTGAGGCATGAAAAAGGAGGTTGTTGATTTTATTGTTAGATGCCTTGAATGTCAAAAGGTCAAGGTTGAGCACAGACACCCAGCTCATTTGCTACATCCTTTTTCCGATTCTTGAGTGGAAGTGGGTAGTTGTAACCACATATTTCATTACTAAGCTTCCCAAAACAACCAAGCATCATGATTATATTATGGTAGTGGTGGACAAGCTTACTAAAGCTGTCGATTTTATTCCAGTGAAGTCAACTCACAATGAAGCCAAAATTGTTGATATATACGTGAGAGAAATTGTTAGGCTTCATGTTGTACCTAAGACAATTGTGCCTAACAGAGATCCCAAGTTCACAACGAATTTTTGGAAAGGGATATTCAAAGGATTTGGAACAAATCTGAACTTTAGCACAACATATCACCCTGAGTCAAATGGACAAATAGAGAGAATAAATCTGGTGATTGAATATATTCTCAAGATGTATGTGATGGATAAACCATCAAAATGGGGAGACTACCTACACTTGTTAGAGTTTTCTTACAACAATGGGTTTCAAGCATCTTTAAATATGAACCCATTTGAGGCACTTTATGGTAGAAATTGCAACACATCAGTGAGTTGGGAAAACCCAGCAGACTGCACAGTGGTTGGGATATATTTTCTAAGGTAAATGGAAGAGAAAATGGTAAAAATAAGGCATAATTTAAAGGTTTCTCAAGATAGGTAGAAACATTGCGCAGATAAAAGAAGAAACCATAGAGAGTTTAAAGTGGGTGACCATGTGTTCTTGAAAGTAAAATCAAGACGCAATTCCCTGAAGTTGGGAAATTGTTCTAAGATGGAAGCATGCTAATGTGGGCCATTTGAAATCCTAGAGAGGATTGGTCCTATCACATATATGCTTGCACTTCCTCCATCCTTGTGCATTCATAAAAAAAATTGTGTATCTTTTCTCAAAAAGTATGTACCTAATGTTAATCATGTCATTGATTGAAATGTGATTCAGGTGGAGCCAAAAGGTGATTTTTTAGTGTGACCGGTTTTCATATTGGACCGGAAAATCAAACAACTTCAGAATCGATCCATGGGGCTAGTAAAGGTCCAATGGACCTGGTACAGTCATGAGGATGCAACTTGGGAGTGCGAGGATGCTATGTGGGCAGAGTACCAATATATTTTTGAAGACTTTTGAAGTTTTTGTATGTACATGCATATATAATGCATTGAGGATAGTGCATAAATAAGGGGAAGGGGAATGTCATACCCCTAATCTAAACCCTAATTGTAAATGAAATTGTAAATGTACATATAGGCTAGTGAGTCATTGGCACCAAGTTTTGGTTTATTTTTGTGTGCACCTAAGTGGTGCACGAGGATTTTTTTCCAAAAAAAGAGCGCATACTTCCACAATGTTGTACACACCTGAGTAAGTGCGCGTGGATTGTGCATAAAAGGAATGGTGTGCACATTCCATAGTGTTGTGTGCACCTAATTAAGTGTGCAAGGATTTCCTTGAAGTGTGCATTGAACCGAGTTATATATATATATATATATATATATATATATATATATATATATATATATATGAGGTCGGAGAGCCTGTGTGGTTATTTGGATGGTGAGCCAGGATGAAAAAATTCTATTGCACCTATCATTGTAAAATGTAATCACACTTAAATTATTAATAAAATCATATCGTTGCACGCAGACCAATCAGACAAAAAGAGACGGGAGGCTAAACTCTACCGAAAAGGGAAAAGGGGGATAAAATTTTATAAAGAGGGGATAATCCAAGGAGTCTTCAGTCCAAGGGAATATTTTATTAATATTTATGAAACGTATGATTTATGGATATTTATTTATCCTAAGTTCTTGAGGGATTGGAATGAGTCACCAAGTGGCTAAAGCTATAAGTAGGTAACAAGTGTCTAGTTATGACCATGCAAATATATGGTTGAACCTTAGTGTATTTTGGGGGGATTCACTCATTTTTCATGAGGGGTCAGACCATTTGAACAGGGGATGACCATTACCTTACCTGCAGAGAAAAAATTGGAAAGGGGTTTCCATCTAGTAACCAGATTTTTTGTTGTCGAAGAGGAGGGTTGTCAGGCCCGTGAGAATTCTCTCTAAGTGAGAGATTTTTTGTTGAAGAGGTGGGTTGTCAGGCCCATATGCACTCTCTCAAGGTTAGAGATCTTTTGTCAAAGAGGTGGTTTTTTAGTCATGTGATTATTCTCTCTAGGCGAGATATGTGTTAATGTTGAAGAGGTGGGTTTTTATGCCCGTGAGCATTCTCTCTAAGTGATAGATTTGGTAGGAATTGTTCCCTGGTGCACTAGGAATTAGTTACAGGGATCTAAGACTTCCTTTATGGCCTGTTGTTGAATCCTGGAAGGGAAGTGAGGCAGTTGAGGGAATGTTGAGCAGAGAAGGGGCACACTTCCTAGGGTGGAACAAGAAAGTGGGGAATGAGAGATTGTATGTTAGTTGCAGAAGTTGGGAACCTTGGACTGAGCAATTATGTTGATTATCATACCTTATCTTGGAATTAGGAATCCTTTTTCCCTGGTGGATTTTAAGCCCCAGCTAGGGGGTGACATGTTGATGAAATTTTATGAGCAATAGAGTCTATGGTTGGGAAGAACGTCTAAGATTTGTGCATAGTTGGTGACTCTTTATAAAAGATAAGTGTACTTTATTTTCTTGACTAATTTACTATGTGCTTATTTACCTATGACTTGTATGGTTTTATTTCCTATATGATGTTGCATATGATCAATTGTTGTTATTCTATATAATGGTATTTGCACATGTAAAGCATGATGTTGTTATTCTGTATTTGTTCACATGAAGAGTATGATAGTTATTAAGTATTTCTCTTAGTTAATTTTGTAATAATGGTCATGAGTTTCTGAGGAAAGGATAGAATTGTCGTGCGCGAAGGGAAATAATTCATGTGTGCATGATTTTGGGTTCATTGTGCACACAGGAAAGTAGTTCACACATAAGGAGAATAGAATTTATGTGTGGCACCAGAATGGTAGCACGCATAATAGTAATCATGTGTTCATAGTGGTTACACATGCAGTAATACTTATGTGCTCTAAATGATTGTGCGTGTAGTTTTATTATGTGTTAATTTCGTTGTTATAACTAGTGTCTAAAGAGGAAAACTTGTGTGGCGCGATCCAGCTTGGGATCGTGCACGTTACCTCACGTGTTTGTGTGTAGATTAAGGTTATAGTGTATAATATACACAATATATTTTTGGAGTGGAGTTTCTCAACAGTAATTTGGGGATGTTACAAAGTGGTATCAGAGAATTTTGTTAGTGTTGGTAACGGGGAACGTTACATTACTAGTGCCCATGTTATTTAAGTCAAAGCCCAAAGATCCCCTACAATGGACATGTGAGTTGATTTAAGGCATTATGTATGGAAGTCAAGACCTAGAAGCCTCATTCAAGGCCCGAGGCCCTTGATTTCATCCCCTGGCCATTATCATGGCCCTTGTATGTGTCTGTGGTGAAAAATACCTCCTAACAACACTCATGTTATTAGTTAGAGTCCAAATATCTACTAAATAGGTTATGAGTGGTGGTTGGATGCTTCTTCCATGACCATCGATCATGAGAAGAATCATTAATCACCCAAGTCCCTTGATTTCATCCTCGAATATTATGAAGGCCTTGATACATGTATGTGGTGTGTAATGCCTCCCATTGGTTCTCATGTAATTTCAACTAGAGACAAAATATCCCCTATAATGGTCTTGTGTGGTGGTTTGAGGCCTTGTTCATGGATGTTGAACCCATGAATCCTTATTGAATAATTAATTCCCTTAATTTCATACCTCAACCATTTCCATGTCCCTAATACGTGTTTATGGTGCATAATACCTCTAAACGATGATGATACTCTAAGTGGGAGGTTGAATATACCCTACACTGAAAGTGTGGTTGTTTAATGCCTCATATATTTCCCTATTGATCACACACTTATACTGAGGGGGTGAATTAGTATAAGGCTATATTTTTATTTTTAACATTCATTAACCATAATGAAGCAATCACATAAAGTCTAACAACTAGAAGACACAATATTTTACGTGGAAACCCTTTCGAGAGAAAACCATAAAAACTTATCTTTTATAATTTGCAGGAACCAACCCACTATTACAAATATTTGTAGGCACCAACCTACTGGAGAAACAAATCCACACCAGTACAAATCTTTGGAAGGAACCAACCTACTCTTACAGATATTCATAGATACCAATCTACTTGAGACACCAATCCCCATTGTTGGATGTTTGTAGGCACCAACCTACTAGAGACACCAATCTCCATTGTTGGATGTTTGTAGGCACCAACATAATGGAGACACCAATCCCCTATGTTGAATGTTAGTAAGCACCAACCTACTTTCAATATTTGCAAATTCTTCTTTAGAGGTTGAATATCTACATTTCCTTCACAGGTCTTCATGTTGCTTCTTTCTTCACCAGGTTTAATCAATGTTTCTACCTTATCCCTTCCTTCTCCAAATATTCTTGTTGCTTATACTACTTATTCCTTAGATTTTTCTTCACAAATTTTTCTTTCTAGAACATCGGATCTACTTGATAGAACACCAAATTTGATCTTCACTAATATTTAATCATCACTTCTCAAATGATATTCAATTGTCACTACTCAAATGATATTCATAAGAATATTACATTTTTCACCCATACTTTTTCTCACATTACTCTTCTCCTTTTATACTTTATCATAACCCTACATGAAGAGCCGCGTTCATTCAAAAATACATGCATCCATTAATTAAATAATTAATTCCCCCCATTTTAATTCACCTTTCAAAATACCATGGCCAAATACCATAGGTTTTCAAACCATGGGAAAATACCATTTTAATTTTTTACCTCTTCACGTAAATTCACTTTTTATCGTTTAGTACACCTTTTTCACCTAATTTGATTTTTAATATACCTTTTCCACATAACTCCATTTTTATTTTGAATTCACCATTCTATGTAAAGTCACCTCTTTCATATAACTTCATTTTGAATTCACCTTTTTTATTTAAAGTTACCTTTTTCATGAGATATTTATATTTGAATACTTACATGATATAAGTCCTTTGACATCAATGAAAACAATTTATTCAATAATCTCCCCCTTTGTCATTGATGGAAATCATGTAATCAAGACACATAATCCACCAGGAATAGAAAGAATTATTCCCCTGTCTACAACTCTCCCCCCGTCTGCAACTCTGACATCAATGAGAATTCTCCCCATGTCTACAACTCTCCCCCATCTGCAACTTTTCCTGCAACTCTAACATCAATGAGAATTATTCCCCTTTCTACAACTCTCCCCCTGTCTGCAATTTTGTATGAAACTCTACCTCTTTGACATCAATGGAAAAGGAATGTTACCCCTAAGCTCGTTATTCTCCTTAAGAACTTAGAAACTGGATGAGATGGATATCACACCCAATTTCTATCTGAGATATTCAAATGTCTCTTTGGGAAGGGGTTTTGTGAAAATATCTACAATATGTTCTTTGGTGGCAATATATTCCATCTTGACATTTTTTTCTACTACTTGTTCTCTTAAGAAGTGATATTTGATTGGAATATGCTTTCTTTTTTAGTGCATAATTGGATTCTTTGAAATATTTATTGCACTTGTGTTGTCACAAATTATTGAGATTGGATGATCATATTCTACCTTAATATCTCTCAATGTCCACTTCATCAAAATAACTTGTGTGAAACATGATTTTTTTGTTATATACTTGGCCTATGCGTTGGATAGAAAAATTGAATGTTGTTTCTTTCTCAACCAGGACACTAGACTATTTCCCAAAAATAATTATCCTCCACTTGTGATTTTCCTATCATCAACAATTCCTACCCAATATGCATTTGTATATGCTATTAGAGTAAGATCTTCACTCCTTGAGTACCATAAGTCAAAGTCCAGGGTTCCCTTTAGATATTTGAATATCCTTTTCACTACTTGCACATGAGTTTCTTTTGGTGTAGTTTGAAACCTTGCAACCAATCCTATTGCTTGCATAATGTTTTGCCTTGATGTTGACACATATTGTAGGTTGCCAATCATTAAAATGTACAATGTTTGATTTGCTTCTGGAGATTCATCATCTTTGCTCAATTTACAACCTATGACCATGGGTGTGTTGACTGGTGTACAATCTTCCATTCTAAATTTATTGAACATTTCCTTGATATAATTGGTTTGCGAAATAAATATACCTTTTTCAGATTGAGAGATTTGTAATCCAAAAAAGAATGACAATTCACCAAGCATTGACATATCAAATTCCTTTTTCATTTTGATGGAAAACACTTGGCACATTATGTTCATATTACCTCCAAAAATTATGTCATCTACATAAACCACAAAAATCAATTGATTTTCTCCTATTGTATTGATATAGATATTATTGTTAGCAATTCCTCTTTTGAAGCCTTGTTGTTGTAGATATTTATCAAGTCTTGAATACCATGATCTGGGAGCTTGTTTTAGCCCATAAAGTACTTTCTTCATTTTGCACACATGATCCTTATTTTCTGATGACAAGAATCCTTTTGGTTGTTCAATGTATACTTCTTCCTCTAAATTTCCATTAAGAAAGGAAGACTTGAAATCCATTTGATAGACTTTGAATTTATTGAAACATGCAAATGCCAAAAACATCATGATAGCTTATAGTCTTGCAACCAGGGAAAATGTTTCTTCAAAATAAATACCTTCAACTTGAGAATAACATTTACAAACCAATATTGATTTATTTCTTATTGCTTGTCCATCTTTATTTAACTTGTTCCTAAAAACCCAATTAAGTGTCAATCACAATTTTATCTATTTGCCTTGGAACAAGTTCTCATGTTTCATTCTTCTCAATTTGATTCAACTCTTCTTCCATGCCATCAATCCAATGCTTATCTTCGATGGCTTCTATAAAATTATTAGTCTTTACTTTAGATAGTGAGGAGAAGTTTGAATGTTCTGGTGCACTTGCTAGTCTTCTTCTAGTCTAAACTCCCATATCTTTATCACCAAGAATTAGATTGTTCAAATGATTCTTTCAGAAAAATATAGATGGTGTATTTGTAATTTGATGTTTGGTTCTTTATTATTCATTTTATTCTCCTTCTTCTTATATTTCTTCTTTGCATCTTGGCTCATTTGTTTGAACATTTACATGTGCTTTTGATGCCCTGCTTCATCCAATTTTACATTGGCACTCTCTATGATTTTGCACAATGTTGTATTGTAATATTTGTAAGCTTTGATTCTTGATGAATAACCAAGAACGATACCTTCATCATCTCTAGAGTCAAATTTTCCCAAATACTCGTCATCTCTCTTTATGTAGCACTTGCTTCTGGAAAATTTAAAGTACTTGACTATTGTTGGTCTACCCTTCCATAATTCATAAGGTTTTTTTTTTTTATTGACTCTGATTTTCCCTTTATTCAAAATGTAGACTGTGGTGTTGATTGCTTATCTCCAAAACATGTATGATAGCTTTGCTTCATTTAACATTGTTCTTGCCATATCTTGTCTGGATTTTTCCTTTCTACCACTCCATTTTGTTGTGGATTTCTTGTAGTTGAGAATTGTCTCTTTATTCCATGAGTCTCATAAAATTATTCAAATTCATGTGAGATAAACTCACCTCCTTTGTTTGATCTCAAGCACTTGATTTTTGAATTTGTTTCATTTTCAACCAAGGCTTTGAATGCTTTGAACTACTCAAATGCCTCATATTTTTCTTTTAGGAACATAATCCGTGTCCTTCTAGAATAATAATTAATGAGCAACATGAAGTAATTTTCACCTTGTAGACTTTGTGTTCTTGTAAGCCCACAAAGATATATATGAATGAGTTTCAATGGCTTCGTTATTGAGTACTCCTTTGATTTGGAACTTTCTCTTATATGTTTCCCATGCTGACATTGATTGCAAAGAGTGTTTGAAGGTTTAGCAATCTTTGGCATGTCTATCACTACTTGTTTAGTGTTGATTTTCACTAAATTGTCAAAGTTTATATGGCCCATTCTTCTATTCCATAACCAACTCTCATCTATTTGTCCCATATATCACTTTTCTCCCTGGATCTCATTGAGGATATATACATTATTTTATATTCTATATGCATTTTCCACTAACCTTCTTGAGCCTTTCTTCCTTATCTCACAACATTGAGAATCAAATCTGAGAGTGTGTCCTTGATCACACATTTGAATAAAATTGAGAAGATTATGTTCCAAACCTTCAACATACAAGACATTCTATGTTTTATTCTTTCCATTATCAAGACCAAGAGTACCTTTTCCAACTATCCTTGCAATAGCATTATCTCCAAATGTTACACTACCTTCGTTTACTTCCTTCAAAGTGAAAAACTTGTTCTTGTCCCATGTCGTGTGACTTGAGCATCTAGTGTCAATGTACCATTTGTTTCCTTTATTTTGAGAATGAAGGTAAGATTGCACAAGCATATATTGTTGGGTTCACCTTTTTTTCTTAAAAACAATCATGCATACCCTCTTTTACCACTCCTTTACTCCATTTTTGGCATTTTTGTACCTATTTTCACTAAACCAAGGATCAATAATGGATTAAAAAAAGGTAATTGTTAGTTTTGTTTCTATTTTTTATTTAATAAGAAAAATTGTTAAATCCTTGAGTTTTTATCAGAATTATTACCAGAAATATTGTTTTCTCGTAATTGCTCTAAGCTTATCATATATGCATGTCGAATCAGAGAAAATGAGCATATGGGTTTTGTTCGTATCATTTACACCATAGATCATGAGCTTCTGGAGCATGAGAAATTTCCCAGAATTCACGGTTCAATGCATGGTGAACGCGTGACTTCCACAACCAAAAAAATAGCGGCAGGAACATAATTCGATTTCTTCATAATGTTTGGAGCAAATCTCTCATCTAAGGTTCGATCTAGCATTCTTAGGAGGTCGTTCAGATATGTTATCCATCCAAGAGAGTTTTTAGGCTAGATCAGTTATGTTTTCTCGTGTATAAATATGCCAAAACTTCAAGGCTTTTAGGGAGTCAAATTTGGGAAACTTCTGAACATATTGTAGTTGACTTTTATCAACATAAAGTCTCTAGTTTTTCTCCATTTGATTTGTTGATTCTGTGGATGAGCCAAAGGTTGGAAGGGACCCCTTTGAAATGGTCTATGCCATAGTTGTACCTTGTTGTGCAGAGGTTTTACTTTTTACTTCTTTGTTTGTCGTGTGCTAGTAAATATTTCATTGTTTCTATTTATTTTAAATAGTTATTTTAGTTTTAGTTTTAATTGCAGAAGTTTTCCTTTTGAAAATAGCATCTGAATGAATCTTGAAACCTTCTCTTGGATCCATAATTTGCATGAGTCGAAAAGGAGTATTGCTTTGAAGTCATGATTTTCATGAAAACTTCCTTTTATAGCTTGTTTTTCCACCATTGAATACTATGATAAATTTGGGTTAAAGATATTAAATTTACTTTGCATTTAAATTAAATCATTCATAATTTTGGATCAGAATTATTTTGCATTTTCCTTGAAATATTTTCCCACATTTCAACATAGTATTGTTGTAAGAAGCCTCCCCTTGATGGGTTATTTAAACTTCACAATCATCAGAGTACCATTGTAAATAATTATACACTCTACAATCAGTACTTTTACCATTGAAATTGTGACCGCTACAACTCATCATTGATGGAAGCAAAATTCATTCTACAATCTGAATTTTGACCAAAGAAATTGGGGATAATAAATTGAAGGAATTTAGTATACTTTGAGTGTTTGTAATTTTCTTTCTTAGATGCATACAAATTATTTTAAATTTCATAGTTAAGTTGATTCTTGTCACAAATATTATTTTCATTCCTTTGAGACAAATTCCCTTTGTGGCCTAATTGTCTACCATTAAGACTATGAAAATTTGAAGGAGTAGTTCTTGTTTCTTTTGAAAATTAGTTTACAAAATCATTTTGTAGTGTTGCTTGGAAGCGTTCTTTTAGAGTTAAGATTGAATTTAAAACTAGTATATTCACATATAATGATGTGTCTTTAATGTTACAAACCCTGGATTGATACTTTAATGTCCTAGTTTATTCTTGACATAGATTCATCCTTCTGATTTTATTGTTCCTACTTGATTTTCTCTTATTTTGAATCCATTTTTTATTTCCCTTTACCTTCCTCAATCTTTTTTTCAATTTCCATAAAGAGATTTTCTTCTCTATCACTATCAGAACTACTTTCATTGCTTTCTCCAAAAGAGTCATTAACCCCTTTTGAGTAGAGGCTCTTATTTTCCTTATAAGAGTTCTCCTTGTTTTCATGATTGTCTTGTTTGTGGTTAATTTTGTGTTGATGATGTTTTATCCCTTTATTTATGTTATGGTCTTCTTCATCATCACTACTTTCTTTTTTCGCATATGGACACTTAGCAGCAAAATGTCCATTTTTTCCACAATTAAATTATTTAAAGGATAGATTACCTTTTTTATTTTCCAAATCCATTTTTGAGCTCTCACAAAATGTGATTCCTATGTTTTTTATTCATAGCTGGAACAATCACTTGACTTTTGTTCTTTGTTCTTCATCTTCTTTGAGGCTTTGAAAGCTACTTCTTTCTTTGATGGATTTTCTTTTTCAGTCCTCATTTCATGTGTAGTGAGAATCCCATGTAATTAATCCATTGTTAATTTGTCCAGACCCTTCATTTCTTCAATGGCGGAAACTTTGGCATCAAATATTAAGGGGAGTGGCCTTAACACATTTTGTACAGTCATCGATTCTTCAATTATTTCATCAAATCCTATGATGGTGTTGACAATCTCATCTACATGGAGGAGATAGGATGCAACATTTTCTTCATCTTTCATTTTTAGAGTCTCAAACTATATTCTATGAGTCTAGATCTTATCCGTCTTGACCTTGTCATCACCTTCATAGATGTTTTTAATTTTTTCCAAAATTTCCTTTTCCAATTTACACTACATTACTTTGAAAAACTTTGATTCTGACAGACCGCACAAGATGGCATTCATGGATTTTGCAGTGGACTTTTTCCCGGTCGTATTTTTTGGTGGATTTGTTGTTGTTGTATAACTTGTCACAATTGATTCCCAAATATCGAAACCAAGGGCCATTATATATGCTCACATCCTTATGCTCCAAAAGGCATAGTTTTTTCCATCAAATAACGAAGCCATGTTTGTAGAGAAACATTCATGGCTAGCCATGTGTGCTTCTAATATCTAACCTCCAATGGTTAGACTATTTCCAAAGGAACTCGCTCTGATACCAATTGTTCATCACACACTTATATTGAGAGGGTCATTTCTTCATTCAGAGAAGGTCATTTCTTCACCTCGCACACTTGTACTTTTCCATTTTGAGGAACAACATGCCCTTCATTGGTGTCTAGGGTATTTATTTGCAAACTTGACCCCTTGACCAAATGATGCATGAGCATTGTCAGCAAGCACACATGGAGAGATAACTCGGTGCCTTAGCGTGCCTTTGAATCATTTCAGAATCTTAACTGTTGGCGTTTCCTGCAAATATTTTTGAAATGATCAAAACCTGAAGAAGATCAAACACTTGGGAGTTGAATGATCATGAGTGATTTGGGAGTTTCACTCCTAGTATTGAATGTAACGAAACTTAGGTAGCAATTAGGTTTTTTCGAGAAGGCGAGTAATCAGAGGGAACTCTAAGAACCCTCTGAGATAAATAGACGTGTTGTATGCCTGAATGAGGTTGTTGCAAGTTAGTAAGAGATTGTTGTGATTTAGTTGTTGTTGATTTTTTAGTTGTTGTTTTATAATAGTTGTAGCCATTTACTTTTGAATGAATATAACATAGGAAAATTGATCCAATGCATGGTGTTGCTATTTTTTACAATTCCCTGTTATTTTGTTTTCATGAATGAATAAGTTATGTTGTTGAGTATATGAAACTGTGAATTGTTTAGATAAGTTTTGATTGTTCTCTTCGTTGATTTCATGAAAGGTGTGCATATAGTCCTCAAGGAGTGCATTGACAGAGTCTATTTCGACTCGAAAGATCAGAAGAGATAGCATGAAACTTTTCCTTTGCAAGGTGTGCACAGTCGTCCGCAAGAACTTAAGCCTTGCGTGAGAATCTGCTGCAAGGAGTGACAAAATATGATTTGATTCAAAAGATCAGAAGGGATAGCATGAGCATTCCATTTGCAAGGAGTGCAAAGGGACTGCTAAAAGGTTTGCACAGTCGCCCACAAGAACTGAAGTTTTGCGTAAGAATCAGTTGCAAGGAGTGCACAGACTCGAATCACGACTAAGTGTTGAAGTAATCCTCTAAGGAGTTGAAGGGTTCGAAGGAGAAATATCAAGAGAGATAGCAGGATAAATCTTCAAAAGGGGTGAAGCTCTAAAGGTTTCATGAGTCACCAACTAATATCCATCCAGGAGGGAGCGGGATCATTCCAAATCGTTGGATCTGGGAAAGGCGCATGAATTTAATTCTCAGTGTGCACATAGGAGTGAGTAGTCATAGAAGTCCCGAAGAGGCCAGGGGTCGTCCATCATCCAGAGGAACAGGTGGCGGAATATCCCTAACTCCAGAGTGAAATCACTTCGGAATTTTTATGGATAAGGAGAAAGCGAAATTGCTGAAGAGCCGAAGTCCGAAGTAGATCTAGACGGTTAGTTTCCAGGAGCTACATGTTGATATATCTGAGGTTTCGAGAAATTTCACTTCAGAGGATTCTAAGTGCGCAATTCGACAAACTCTTGAAGTCTCGAAGGATGAAGCAGATCCAGGTCATTGGTCATCAGGAAATATGCGTCGACAGATTTGAGATTTCGGGATATTTCACTTCGGAGGATTCCAAGTGTGGAGTTTGAAAAACTCTCGAAGTCCCAAAGGCCAAAGTAGATTGCAACCGTCATTTGCGGAGGACACACGGCGAGAATCCGTCGTCTTTGAGTGAAATCACTTTGGGAGGAAGGAGTGTGCAGGAGGTTGAAACTCACGAAGCCCGAAAATCCAAAGTGAACCACAGTCATCGGTCTGTGAGGGACATGCGTTGACAGATCGTTGTCTTCGATTGAAAGCACTTCGGTAGAAAGAGAGGACTCATATTTCAAACTCCTGAAGTCTGAAGAGAGAAGTGAACCACAGCCATCGATCTGTGAGGGACACGCATCGGCATATCGTCATCTTCAGGTGAAAGAACTCTGGGAGGAAATGAAGACTGGTATTTGAAACTCCTAAAGCCCGAAGAGTGAAGTGAATCACAGTCATTGATCTGTGAGGGACACGCATCGACAGGCCATCGGTTTCGGGTGGAAATCCTGTAAAGGAAGGANGGTGAAAGAACTCTGGGAGGAAATGAAGACTGGTATTTGAAACTCCTAAAGCCCGAAGAGTGAAGTGAATCACAGTCATTGATCTGTGAGGGACACGCATCGACAGGCCATCGGTTTCGGGTGGAAATCCTGTAAAGGAAGGAAGAGTTGAGAGTTGAAACTCCCGAAGCTCGAAATGTGAAATCAATCATAGTTTTCAGTTTGGAAAGAGGGCACGCATCGCTAGATCGTGGAGATCTGGGAGTGTGTGTGAAAGGGGGAAAAGGGTTGTTGACCGATTGTTGACCAAGGAAGAAAGAGGAAAGACCTCATTTATCGATCAAGAATCAATTCCTGAGATCCCAAGATCGACGGTCATGCTTGATTGCGGGGACAGAAAGTGCTCAGGTTTTAAAAATCTTGGAGCGGGCCGCAATCGAAACCACAGTATTGCCAAAAGGACACATGGCAGCTGCTAGTGAATTGTGGGGAGAAAAGAGGTGTGGTCTCAAACCACTCTAGGCTTCCCCAAAATCATGTGTTTACGGGATACCATAGCTCGAGGTCACATACAGGAAAGGGCTAATGGAAGAGGAGCTAGCGCCTGGACCCTGGTAGTTCAACAGCGCGAAGGGAGAGGTTGCGGGTGTCATAGAACCTACACCGAAAGACTGAAAAGGGTATGTGTTTAATCACCAACCATTAAGGTTTTAGAGAGTCGATTCAGCTCTAAGAATCATATATCCTTGACCGGGAGGTCGCATAGACCCGAGGGAGAATAGGGAGCTTTGCATCAAGTGGCATCAAAGCCTGAAATTTTTTTAGGAAGCAAAAAAGAGCTCAAAGCTGTACTTTGTGTGTGAGAGACAGTCAGCACAATTCCATCGAGGAGACGTGTGGAGCCACCTTTAGAAAATCACATTGTATAAAGATAAATGAGAGAGATTCGTGAAATATTAGAGACGATGAAGGAAGCACAGAGGAGGGAACATGATGTTGGGGACATCAGTGATGCAGAGAGTGAAGAAGTCGAAGTCGAAGAAGATGCAGGGGAAAATGTTGTCGAGGAACGCTTGCTGAGAGTGGTTGTTAAATTGGGAGCTAGAGAAAAGATAGAGATCCCAATGTATGAAGGCAACCTGGATGCTGAAGAATTGTTGGATAGGATAAGATCCATGGAAAAATATTTTGACTATGAATATGTCGATAAGGAGAAAAAGGTGAGTCATTCTATCACCGGGATAAAAGGATATGCAACACTATGGTGGGATGAACTACAGGCTAAGAGGAGAAACAAAGGCAAATAGAAGATAAATAATTGCGATAGAATGGTAGCCAAGTTGAAGGCTAAATTCATGCCCAAATATTATCAAATAAATATGTTCAAGAAGTTGCAGAACCTGAGACAGAATGGTATGACAGCGAAAGAGTACACAGAGGAGTTCTACAAGCTAAATATAAGGACTTGAAAAAGAGAGAAAGATAATTAAAAGGTTTCCATATATATAAATGGATTGAGATATGAAATCCATGATGAGATCAGCATGATGTCAGTAAGGACAGTAGAGTATTCTTATCAGATTGCACTAAAAGAAGAGGAGAATCTATCTAGAAAACAAATCCAGCGAGGCAAAGGTAGAAGCCCAAACAAAGGCAAGGGAGTTTCCCATGACAAGGCACATAAAACCAAAGACAAGACTGAGAAACAAAACAGTTACTCAAAAAGAGGAGGAAGTTCCTGAGGAAGACAAAGTGGTGGAATAAGTTCTTCTAGAGGAAGAGGAAGAAGCAGAGGAGGATAAGTAAGGTGTTATGCCTATGGAAAGACAGGACTCGTGTCTTGGGAATGTCCCAAGAAAAATAAATAAGGAGGAGGTGAAGGTCACATTCTGGAAGCATAGAAAAGGAATGTTGAAGAAGAAGGTGCAGAGGATGGAACATCTCTAATGTTGAGAAAGGTTCTCTTAAAACCAGAGCCAGAAATTGAAAATCCAGTGCAGAGGAATAGTCTATTCAAGACATCTTGCAAGACTAAAGACGGAGTATGCAAGGTGATAATTGATAGTGAGAGCACTGATAACTTAGTATCCACAGATATGGTGGAGAAATTGGGTCTGGAGACAATTTCACATCCAAATCCATATAAAGTCTCGTGGTTGCATAAAGGACACCAGGTAATGATCACTAAACAATGCCTCGTTGAATTTAAGATAGGAGGATATAGAGATGAAATTATGTGTCATGTGATTCACATGGATGTATGTCATGTTTTGTTGGGAAGACCATGGCAGTTTGAGAGAAATGTCATTCATGATGGGAGAAAAAATACTTACACCTTGGAGAAGAATGGTAGGAAACACATTTTGCTACCAATAGAGGAGAAGAAAGCAAAAGAGGAAGCCAGCACAAGCATACTTCTCATGAGTGGGAAGGAACTCCTAAGTGAAGTCAAGAGGGGATAGGAGATGTAGTTTGTTGTGGTGAGGAAACCCAGAGTTGTCCTTGCAAGTACTTATATGAGTTTCCTAACTCATTTCCACCCATCATAAGTATCAGCCATCATATTGATTTGATACCAGGAGAAATCCTGCCAAACAAAACAGCATACAGATTGACACCTCAAGAGAATGAAAAGGTAAAGAACCAAGTCCAGTATTTGTTAGACAAGGATTTGGTCCGAGAGAGTTTGATTCCATGTGCAACACCAACTATGTTGAGTCCAAAGAAGGATGGAGGATGGAGAATGTGTACAAACTCAAGAGACATTAACAAGATCACCATCAGGTGTAGATTTCCTTTTCCAAGAATGGATGACTTAATGGATTTTTTAAGTGCAGCAATTTTTTTTTCTAAGATAGAATTGAAAAGTGGATATCACCAGATAAGGATGAGAGAAGGTGATGAGTGGAAAACATACTTTAATACAAACGAAGGGTTGTATGAGTGGCTTGTTATGCCATTTGTCTTAACAAATTCCCCAAGTACTTTTATGAGGTTAATTAATGAAATATTGAAAGATTTCATTGGAAAGTTTGTGGTTGTATATCTGGATGATATGCTAGTCTTTAGCAGGACTAGAGAAGATCATTTGAGACATTTGAACTTAGTGATGAGGAGACTACAGCAAGAGAAGTTGTTGATAAATCTTAAGAAGTCCTCTTTTATGAAGACAACGCTCATTTACTTGGGTTTTGTGATATCTTCAAATGAATTGAAGATGGATCCAGAGAAGGTGAAATCAATCAAATAATGGCCATCACCAAGGAGTCTATTTGAAGTGAGAATATTCCATAGATTAGCAAGTTTCTATAGGAAGTTCATTAGGAATTCCAGTGGAATTTGTGCACCAATGATGGATACAGTGAAGAAGAGGCACAAGTCTTTTAAATGGATAGAGGAGGTCGAGAGGAGCTTCAATATATTGAAGGAGAAGATAATAGAACAACCAATTCTTGTCCTACCAAATTTTGGAAAGACATTTCAAGCGAGATGTGATGCAAGTGGAGTTGCAATTGGAGCAATCTTGAGCCAGGATAATCAACTAGTTGCATATTTCAATGAGAAGCTGAATGAGACTAAGAGAAAGTACTCCACATATGATAAATAATTTTATGCCGTAATTCAAGCCTTGAAGAAATGGAAGCACTACCTTGTTCCAAAGGAATCTTTCTTGTGTAGCAATAACCAGGCTTTACAGTTCATAACCAGACATGAAAAATTGAATCAGAGACCTGAAAAATGGATTGATTTTATGCAGAATTTTACTTGTGTCATAAAACATATTTCTGGAAATGCTAACAAAGTTGTTGATGTATTAAGCAGGATTTGTTTGATTCTACAAGAGTTTCAGGTGAATACCTTATGTTTTGAACACCTTAAGGAAATGTATAGTGATGATCCAGACTTCAAAGAAGCATACGAAGCATGTGCAAATATGTGTTGAGAGACAAGAGATAGTGTATAGAGTATATGATTCAAGAGGGATTGTTGTCCAAGGGCAATTAGTTGTGCATACCAAAATTCTATATGAGGGATAATATTTTGAAGGAAAATCATAGTGGAGGATTGGTTGGACATTTAGGCCATGATAAAACATTTGCACAGTTGAGCAGTTCATACTATTGGCTAAGTATGAGACCAAAAGTGATAAAGTTTGTAAACAAATGTAGAATATGCCAACATGCAAAAGGAAAAATATAGAACATTGGATTGTATCAACCATTGCCAATACCAGAGAGGCCTTGGGATGCAATAAGCATATATTTTGTGATGGGACTGCCAAGAACACAAAGAGGATGAGATTCCATATTTGTTGTAGTGGATAGATTTTCAAAGATGGCACACTTTATCCCATGCCAGAAGACTAGTGATGCAACACATGTTGAAAATTTATTTTTCAAGGAAGTTGTTCGACTTCATCGATTACCCAAAAGTATTGTCTCAGACAAAGATACCAAATTCGTTGGTCATTTCTAGAGAACATTGTGGAAGAAGTTGGGGACATATTTATCCTTCAGCTCAACTTATCACCCTCAGATAGATGGAAAAACTAAGGTGGTGAACAGAAGTTTGGAAAACTTATTGAGGAGTCTGATCGTTGAGCATCATAGTTAGTGGGATCAAATTCTGCCACAAGTAGAATTTGCATACAATGACTCACCCAACAGGAGCACTAGAAAGAGCCCATTCCAAATACTGTATGGAATGCATCCAAGAGGAGTATCTAAGTTGAGAGACTTGGAACAGAGTGAAATCAGAAGCATTGGAGCAGAAGATTTTGATGCAAAAATGCAGAAACTCCATAGCCAGATCATAGAGCAGTTGCAGAACTCTAGCCAAGAGTAAAATCACAAAGTTGATCAACATCACAGAGAGATTCAATTTGAAGAAGGAGATCAGGTTCTGGCACATCTCAAGAAAGAAAGGTTCCCAAGGGGAACATATAACAAGTTGAAGATGAATAAGATAGGACCATGTAAAATATTAAGGAATTTTGATGTAAATGCCTATGAGATTGAGCTGCCAAATGATGTGTAATGATCCCAAGCCATTATGCAAGGATCGTCA
>ML801323.1:126486-149612 GCA_009831015.1 Picea engelmannii | reverse complement strand
CTCATCCAATGAACTACCATATCCCATGGAAAACTTGGAAGTTTACCACTTCCAATCTCGTCTAACTACTCATGTGTGAGACTGATCACTGTCAGAATCCCTCTATGCTCAGTTGTTATCCTCTTCATGTTGTTGTCAATGGTAAATGTGTCAAAGAAGGATAACAGGCATATCTGCAGCTGACTGTAGGACGAGAAGGCATCACATGCTTGGGTCAATCCCAAGGATTCGACCAGAAGCTCATCCATCTGTATCCATGATAACTGCTCGTCTGTAGTCATCACTAAACCTGAATCATCAGGTACAATCGGAAGAAACTCCTCCAACTGTTGGTAAACCACTCTCCATCTCCCCTCACCCAGGAAACTGCTGAAATGGAGCTCGATTGAGAGTTAGGACCTTGATTGAGCTCTTTAGCTCTATCAATGTCCATTTTTTTATAAAACAACCAAAAATGGGTCATGAGGCCCTTATTTTTATTTGCAATAACGACACACAAGAACCTCAAACAAGCCATTTGCTCGATCAAGTTATTTTTCTTAACCTGCAAAGACCTTAATCGATGGTTTAACTAACCCTTGATCAATGTATTTTGAAAATACTTGTATGGTGCTCGATCAAGATTTATAATAACCCTCAATAGAGATAAATTTATTGATCAATGTTTTAAAAACCTGAAATCCAACCCCTTTGTTGTAGGATTTTCTATAGCTACAAATTTCAAGGGGAGAAACCCCTTCATCTCTTTCATCTTAGGTGGTGGAGTCGATGCTAGTGGATTTGTTAGTGAATCCTCTATCCAATGAGGTATCATTTTCACACTTTTGATTTCATATTATATCTTTAATTTTTTTCTTTTAAATATTATACTTCAAAAAAATCCATAGTTTTGAAGGCGCTTGAGAAACATTATGTAGCATAAAAACTACACAACCAAAAAAACATAAAGAATATTTGGGATCCTCATGGATTTTTCCTCTTTAAAAGGGTATTTTGAGTTTTTCAATTTATGTAAATAGCAGGAAAAAAAAATAGTTGGGAACATAAAGGTCTATAAAATGTGGTTCAAATATTATTTGGTTGGCTTAGAAAAATAATTAAAAAATAAATGGGATTTTATATGTTCTGTGTAGATCATTCTTGTATATTTTGTTTTTGAAAAGTATACATTGAACATTGAATTAGTTGATGAGAACAAAATTAACTTGTTAACTTTTGGAAATTTTCAAGGAAAACCATTTAATGAAATGTAATTTTGGTACATTAAATAACATTAAAAAATTTCAAAAAGTATATATCATTAGAAACAGAACACAATTCCCTACAAATTGTTCTTTTACTGCACATCAAAATTTACAATGTGTGTATGTGTTTCAAGGGATTCAATTTGAAAAATACGTAAAATGGCAAATTTCCATTGCCACATTTCACTAAAATGTCATTAGAGAAATTTTGAGATCTAAAATAGTCCTCCTAAGGAAATAAAAAAGTAAGAGTTGTGAATTTTACCCTATTGGATTAACTCGAATGGTTGAGTGTTGTGAATTACAATCAGGAGGTCACAAGGTCAAGTCCCCGAGTTGGATTCCTTTGTGGATATTATTGGGCCTCACTCAACGTCCCTATCATGTTAGGTTACAGAAACTACAATCAGCCAATTTACCTTGGGTATTATCCTCAGATTGAGGGGAAGTTCCTGGAGGGTTTCCTTAGGATATGCATTCCACTGGAAAAAAAAAAAGAGTTATGAATTTTCAAAGGGAAAGAAAGAAAACTACTTTTTTTAATTGTATTTTTCACTTATCTCACTATAGTTTTACTCAAATTTCAAGAGTAGGAACTCATTGGATGTGGATTTAAATTATACGTCTAGCAAGCACCCAATCCACATACTTTTGATAGACCCACAATGAGATAAACTGGAAATAAATGAAAAAATTGTGTTTCTTAAAAAGAAACACATTTTTTCATGTATTTTCAATTTATCTCACCCTGGATTTATCAAAAGTATGCATATTGGTTGCTTGTTGCATGCATAATTTATTTTTTCATCTAATGAGTGCCTATAAAATTATGCAACCAACGAGTGCCTACACTTGAAAGTTGAGTAAAACTATAAGGAGATAAGTCAAAAATATGAAGAAAAAAAAATGGTTTTATCTCTTTCCCTCTAAACCTATTTACCCTTATTGTTGACATCATCATATTGAATCATATTGGTTCTTTTAAATTTGATGTTGATAGCATATTTTTTATTTTGAGGTGCAGTTTTTACCTAAAAAATTCTCTAATGGCTACCCATATTCATGGATCCACCCTTAATGAAACCCTGGATCTGGAACTCATCCTAAAAATAAAATATCAAGGCATGTGACTAGTGGAGGAAGGGCACCCCTAAAATAATTACGATGTCTAGAATTCAATGGAATTGATGGCTCTTGGATTTGATTCTTGATTTTCATTTATCACAAGTATCAAATCTCATATAAATGGCATTCAAGGACACCTATAAAAATGGTCTCAATGGAATAAAAACTAAAGGGATCAATTAAACTGCATTATCTTTCCTCACACGTGTATTTTTATATTCTAGAGTGAAACACACCATTTTTCAATGTCCAGGGTAGTGATTTACGAAGTTGACCCCCCACCTAAAACTTTTGCATTGCATCCCACTGAAAGAAACCTTGGATCTAGAAGTTGTCTAAAAAATAGATGTCAAGGTGTGAGGTTGGTGGAGGAAGGATGCCCTAGCATAATTATGATGTCTGAAATGCAACGGAATTAACAACTCATTAATTTAATGCACAGGTTTCCATCTATCACAAGTTGCAACTTGCATCCAAATGGAATTCAGAGAAAAATGAAAAATTGGTCCTGAGGGCATAAAACTAAATGAATCATCAAAACTACATTTTGTCGCCTCACACATGTGTATTGTTTCTAGAGAATAACACACCCTCCACTGATATCTAGGGAATTGATCTGCAAAATTGACCCCCCGACTGTAATTTTTGTATTGCTTCATGTCAAACAATTAGATCATGTGTGAGCATAGAGGATGTAAGATTAACATCTTACATTTACATTTGCATAAGAGTGTAGTAGTGATCCATCGAACAAGTACATCATTTGATCTTAAAGGATGGAAGATTGACATTATTGACAAATACATCAATATTCTAGTGCATTAAAGGTTGAAAGAGGTGTTCCATAAATGTTAAAGATTGCCTTGAAGATTAAGAGATCTTTAAGAGAGGTAGACAAAGATATGTATGATTAGTATAACAAAGGTATTGCTCTCAAATTTTCCACTATATCCAATTTAATTCTCTTTGTTCTAATGCAGATATTGAAAGGTCCTCTTTAGTATAGCCAATTATATTACAAAATGATAGAACCAAATATAAATTATGTCACCCATGATTTAATACTAAACCAAACTTATCTTTGAATATTAGAAACTTCACTCAACTAAAAGGATGGGTGAATATGTTTGTAGTGGCACAATATTAGAGTTTTCTTTTCATTATCCAAACAGTTTTCAAATATTGTTCATATGATTTCACATGATTCATATTATTATTTTTTTACATTCTCCATATAGTTGTCAAATATTGTCAATGTGTTTCCACATGATTCATATTGGAGTTTTATTTTCATTCTCCAAATAGTTTGTTTATTTGTTTGATCTATTGATTGATTGATTATCACAATAAAATGAACTAGAATTATGTTTTTCTAATTGAAAATTAGCATAATGTTGTTATAATTTCAAATAAACAAAGTATCCTATGTAAAACTAATACCAAGAATTTCATTTGTATTGACAAGAGTAAAAACATAATTTGTATGTTGAATAATTAAACATGTGCAATTTGACGACCAAAAATACTCGTTTCTACTATATAAGTTGGCATACTTCAAAGAGACATGTACATAGCTCATAACTCTATTGGTTTTTTTCTAATGTTCAACCTCAATAGTTTTCATAAACCTCAATATGTTCAATATTGTAATAGGATATGGGAATATTCATACAAAAGGTCTTGGAAACCAGTGGCAATACTAGTTGTACATTAGGTGTTTGATTGTTGTACATTAGGTGCTAAATCCAAGCATAAATTAAGCATAAGATTCCCATATGCATAATATTCCCACCTAAGTTTCCCAATTAATTATAATATTGTCACATTCAAGTTAGATTGTACAAAATATAACATCCATGTGTTAAGAATAAGATTAAGAATGAGCATCCATGTATTATAAAATGGCACATAATTCCCATAATACATAATAATAACTCATTCCCAAAGTAAAAAAAAGGCTATAAATAGTTCCTAGGTTACAAAAATGGCAACTCACACCCAAAGTACAAATGTACAATGAATGAAAACTCAATGACCCGCACTTTCCCCACCACTACCAGATGAATCTGAAAGGTCAATCTTCCTCTTCCTTGTGCCCAATGAATTTCTCCATCACCTGCATCAAAGATTAGTGTTCATTTAGAGAGTCTACACATGAAACACCAAGTATAAACTTTAAAACCATTTTTTAATTAATAAATATAGAATTATTAGCATTATAATTCAATATGTAACAAAAAGTCATTGCACATGAGTAGGTCATTCTTACAAGGGTGTGAATGGACATGGAGCGATTGGTTTAACATACTAATATGATACCACAATAGTGGATTCCTTGATAGTTTATGAAAGATTATATCCAATAATGGGTTAAAACCACATGCCAATCAAACAAGTTAGATAGTTTTAGATCAATACTTGAAATCATGGCCTGTAACTACAATGAGATTTTATTTGAGAGTGGGAGATACAAGAACCTGAGAGTTCAAACATGGTTGCGTGATTTTCCTTGTATTCATAGTCATATTTAAGGAATAATAGTGGATGCCTACACAATCGATGATGTTGGAATATGGAGAGGGGGGGTGAATCGGTAGGGGCACTTTTTACCACTTTCAATCACAATATATAATATTCAATTTTATCAGTAGTAAATGATTTATGAGTGCTTTCAATATATAATGAGAATATAACCATAAGTAGTACAATTCAAAAATATCACATCAGATACAAAGTACACCATAATTTACGTGGAAACCCAAATGGGAGAAAACCACAGAATGTTTTCTATATATCAAGAATACATTCATAGGAAGCACCAAATTCCAAATTCTCCAACACCAACCCCTCGATTTATAAGCACAAAAATGAAGGAAGCACCAAATCCCTAAGTTCTTCGGCACCAACTGAAAGGAGGTTACAACCCTCTGGTGTACAGGCACTAACCTGAATGAATCACAAACTCCCTGAGTTCTCCGGCACCAATCAGAACGAGGCTACAACCCCCTTTCCTTGCCCTGTCCTTCCACCCTAAACTATAAGTGTAGACTCACTGTCACTACCACTAATATTGTCACTTCGAATGTCACCAATACATCAACCAACTTGTCATTGTCACTTTCACATCAACCTATGACTACCACTGACACATCAACCAACCTGTCATTGTCACGTTCACATCAACCTGTGACTACTACTATCACATCAACCAACCTATCACTGTCTCTATCACTGATATACCATCATCAACCAACTGATCCACTCACATGGATACAAAAACCATCACCAAACCATGTACATCAATCATCAACCATGTACATCAACATGTATCAACCATGCATCAACATGTATCAACCATGCATCAACTTGTACCATACCATGTACATCAACTTGTACCATACCATGTACCATAACCTATACCATACCATGTCCAAACCTGTACCAAATCATGTACTAAACCTGTACCATACCATGCATCAACTATGTATCATGCATCAAACTTGTATCATACCATCAACCATGTGCCAAAATGTACTATAAGCCATGTACCATGAAATGTACCTCAATCATATACCATATCACTCATGATATGTCTCAATAATGTCATACATCATCTACCAAAACATCCAATGCATGTACCTCCAACATGTGCCATAACAATATCAAGAAGTGCCTCAAACATGCATCAATATAACTATGAAATGTACCTCATACATGTGCCACCATATACCAAGCGTGTATCTCAACCATGTAATATCATCACCATAACATATACCAAAACAAATACAAATATGTGCTTATAATAATGTATCATATCATCACAAAAGTGTACCATATCGTGTCCCCTCGTCAGCAAGCCTCAAGCATGTACCATACCATGACAATCATAACCCTCAAAATAAGCACATAAGCATACCTGTAATCCTATAGACACCCTATTGTATCAAATAAAAGATAAGTAGACCAACCTAGTACCAACATATCTCACCAATTATGTCTTATCCTTGTGGGACTAATACCTCTTGTCACAAAGGGCCTCACATGATAGGCACTAGGGAACCCACAGGGGTGCCTCACGGGACACTAGTTATTTGACCTGCGGGGGTCATACAAATTATGTTTTTTACAAAAAACCCTAGGTCTCCTCTGTGATCTAGAAACTCCTACACTTCTCACTCTTCGCTACCTCATATTTTGTCATCGCAAACTTGCCAACAAAGCACTTACTCACATAGAAGATATTCAATAGAGTGAATGTCTGGATGTACTTATGAGAGACTTCTTGAGGTGTATATATAAATTTTCTAGGTAACCTCTTTCCTTAATTTTAGGGATTCTTAAACTTTCTTGGTACAACCACTTTACCCTTTCATTAATGACTTGCAACCAATTAGGGGCTTATTAACCCATATTTGGGGCTTCCAACTTCATGATCTCATAACTTCTCAATTGTGAGGAACTACGTGACCTTCCACCTACCATTGGAAACAAAATGATGAGGACTATCCATATATGAGTGTGTTACCTACATTTACACTTCCCTTCATGTCCTTATTCCTCAAACAACTTCATGCTTTATGAACACACCTAAGGTTTTCTTGTATACTTCTTCAAAGTGCCTTCCAATGAGGGCAATGATACACCCATCAAATATGTTGACACCAATGAAAACCACTACTTGTTGACATCAATGACAACTAACATGTGACCAATTCTCCTTCGATGTTTCTCTCCTCATGTTTCTCTCCCCCTTTGACATCAATGGAAAGGGGTATCTCCCCTTGGGGTTGCTCCCCCTATCTTCATGCTTCTAATATTTCTCTTCTAATATTTGTCTTTCTCCCCCTTTGACATCATGGGTAAAAGGGTAACTCCCCCTATCTATATTTATTCTTTGAACAATATTTATTTGACTTCATGTGCTCCCCCTATCTTCATGCTTCTGATATCTTTCTCTGACAATTTCTCTTCATTGACTTTTCTACAAGATGTTGTGTAGATCAATGTGGGATTTCCTGTATATGATTTATTTCCTCTCTTTTGGTGTTCTTTGTCCATTGGTGCTTCCTCTTGTAATTCACTGACATATATAAAAATCATTCAAAGTTACTTGACTTCAAGTCTTTATGAATTTTCAAGTTCACGTCAATGACCATACCTTCTTCTAACGATATAGCTTCTTTTGATTCCACTTATCCATTGATTCCATTGATTCCACTTATTCCACTGATTCCAATTGTTACTATGATTTCATCCACTGTTGTGTATATTTTTAGACCTGTCAAAGCTCTCATGAATACATCTATGTCCATATGTCATAAAATTCCCATGACACTGCTACTCAACTACATACAATGATGAACCATTTGTTGATTACAAAATATTCCAGCTTCTCAATTTGTCTTCTCAATTTTTCAAATCATACTCTACAAATCTACAACAATTTGTGTTGAATATGTCCTTGTCTGAATGCATCCCTAGAATGAATCTCTGCCACACTGAAACTACCTATCCAAAATTGCAAATACTTCATACTGCTCGAAATATAGTTCTTCGATCTATAGAGATGTTGTTTAGACTCCCCCTGTTCAATATTCATATTTACGGGGAGTCTCCAAGCCAAATGGCTCAAAAAAATATATGCTCTGATGCGGAGTAATATTCTTCTTTATCTGTGAATTCATCATTTTCCTCTTTCTAAATTCTAACATATTTTTATTCATCCTCTTTCTGGATTCTGACCTCTTCCTCCTTTCTTGTGGATTCATCATGATCTCACACTACTACAAATCATGTGAGTACAATCTCTAGGACTTGGTCTTCATTCACATGTTCTTCTTGTTTTTCATTTCTTCTACAAACCTTCATGTATTTGACATCTTCCTTTCTTCCTGTATATTTGTCATGATCTCGTACTATTTCCAATCCTGAGAGTATGACTTATGGGTGTCCTTCATTCATTTTTTCGTCCTTTGTTTGTTCTTGTTTTATTTTCCAAACCTTCTTATATATTATATCAACATTCTCTTTCATAGAAGTATCCATCATGCTTTTACAATCACGAGCTATGTGTCCATAGTTGTGGAATTTGTAACATTCAATGTTATATGGAGTCACATATGAATTTTTTTCTTAACCATTTCTTCAATAAGCTATGCAATCTACAGATTTATGTCCAAAGTTAGTACGAATAAAACAATGACCATAAAAGAAACTTTCATACCTGAGAGTGAATGATCTTCTTTGTGATGTAGTCCTTCTAAATTCATGCCTCGACTGATCATGATCATGATTGAAGATTCTTTTTTTCTTGAATGTGGAAAGTCTTCTTGAAGGTGTATCTCTATTATACTCATTCTTCTTTGATTCTTGTTGGCCATGATTCATTCCTTTGAGTACTTATGCATAACTCTTAGCCTTTCCTTTATTCTTCCTTTCTGGCAACGTGGAGCACTTCTCTTCAACTGGTTGTGTGGGGATTCTATTTTATTCAACACTCTTGTTATGGTTTACATATTCTTTCTATGAGGTCTCTTTGTAGCGGTGTATCCTATAAAAATTGATTTCCAAACATCAAACCCCTGTGCATGTAAAAATGTTTTCATCGTGGTATTCCACATCTCATAGTTCTGACCAATCTGATCATCAAACCATGGTATTCCATTATTTGTGTATGCATTATTATTGATCTCCATGATCTACCTTCTAGTGGTTAAACTATTTTCTTGAAGGACATTCTTGTTGGATTACTAAGAGGGAGGGTGAATCAGTAATAGAGAAATTTAATCCTTTTTTACCATAAAATGCAAGTGTTATATCAATGTATCATTATCATCCAATAATTGCAGAGTAAATAAACAATGAAAAAATGAGAAATCATACACAAACATAGTACACCAGTGTTTTTACATGGAAACCCAAAGAGGGAGAAAACCATGGAATGTTTTTTCTTATATGTCTTGAAGAATTACATTCAATGGAATCACAAACTTCCTTTGTTTTCCAGCTGCAACTGGAATGAGGCTCCAACCCCCTAGTTTCTCAGGCTACAACCTAAGGGAAGATCCAACTCCTCAATTCTCTGGCTACAACCAGAAGGAGGCCACAACCCCCTATGTTCTCTGGCTACAACCACATTTCCTTGCCCCGTCCAACCTCCATGTCGTATAAGTAGAATGATGGAACCACTGGCACACTATCACTGTGAGATATATTGATGTAAACCTGTACCAATCAACCTACACCAAACAACCTGTACTAATAACCTGAACCATGCATCAACCTGTACCTCAACTTGTAATCAACTTGTACCATAAAAAAGTGCATCAACCATGCACCAACCTGTACCAAACAACCTGTAATCAACCTGTACCATAAACAAGTGCATCAACCATGCACCAACCTGTCCCTCAACCTGTACCATCAATGAGTGCATCAACCATGCACCAAACCTGTACGAATATCCTGTCACAACAACCTATCCAAACAACCTATCACAACAACTTGTCTCATCAATATTGTAAACCAAATCAGATCTACTCATCAAGATCAATCACCAAGACAACTCTCAAATATGTGCATCAACCAAGCATAACACAATAACTCATAATCATCTCCAAGATCAATATGTGATTCTAATAATATACCAATACAAGTATGCTACATCATCCATAAACTATGTATCAACAATACTACTAACAAGTGCCTCCAACCATGTACCAAGTATGTACCAATCATGTATCAACTACTCATCAACTATACACCTCATGTATGTGCCAACTCATCAACTACTTGTCTCAACCATGTACCCAACATGTACCTCAACCAAAATCCCTCATCAATTTGATCATCCAAATATGATTTGTAACTTTGTAACAGACCTGGTTTATATGATCACATACCTTCAAACCTTCCTTAACTTTAACAACAAGAGACTATCATTTTCATCAAACTTTACTTTAGTCACACATGACTAGTTTTGGATTAGTCAACAACCCTAACTTGAAATAATAATAACTATGTACCTGTAATGAATAAAGTTTTGAAAATAGTACACAATGTTATTCACTATATTTTATGAAATTCCTCCAGGTGTCACTACTTGGAACCTCTCAAAAAAGGAGTTATAGAAAAAATGACATACCTTGTTGAATTTTGGCTTATTCTAGAGAGTGAAATTGTAGAGCGTTCCCCACATGGAATATTTGTTGTATGGATCTGAAAATTGTACACATAATACTACAGAATGTAATCTAACCAACACATTTGTTCTTACTTAATTTGGATCTATTATGAAGAAGTTATGACGTTTTTACCCAAAACACATGTTTTAGACTAGTTTTGGGACTAGCCACAAACCCTATTTTCCACGGAGTGTAACTCCAAACATACAAAGAACCACAAGATGAAATCTATACCACATCTACTTGGATATGTTTCCTCAACGGTATCCCAATTTCTCGATCTGAAACATTCTAGAAAAAAAATTATTGCGAAAATGGTGATATGACCTGTAAATAACATACCTTAGAAAGAATCATCAAAAGAATTTATCCTCCCTTGAATTTCAGCCTTCTTTACTTCACCTTCCCTCTGAAATTTGGCTTAGATATCCTTTGGTTAGCTCAGTAACTTGTAGATATTCAATATGCTCAAATGTGATTAAAATGAGAGAGCCTTGCCTCTTATTTATACTTTCATGTAGCTTCCTCAAGGGGTTACCTTTTAACCATCTTAACCCACTTTCCTTATTTTAGGGTCAACCCACTTCTAACCACTTGTCCACTTAGTAATTTATCCATTAACATTATTATTTAAACAATTTATTTTGTATCCACTTTTATTTATAGTACACGCATCACTTCACTTTATTATTTAAATAATTTCTTCTTTGCAAACACTTTGACTACTTTGACTTTTGGGGGCTTCTAGATGACTCATGAGGGTTCACCAACTTCACATGGCCATAACTCTCTAACCATGAGGAGTTATGTGACGTTCCACATACCACTGGAAATGGAATGACATGTAATATCCATATAGAATAGTCTTGCCTACAAATATATCAAAACTTGCACCATTATCCATCAAACAAACTTGGGTCCATTACCCAAACCTAGGTTCTCCAACTTCATATGGCCATAACTCTCTAACCATGAGGAGTTATGTGGCGTTCCACATACCATCGGAAATGTCATGACATGTACTATCCATATAGAATATTATTACCTTCAAATATGTTAAAACTTATACCATTATACATCAAACAAACTTGGGTCCATTACCCAAACCTTTGTGCTACCGGAATTCGCTATCGGACTTTCTCCAAGGGTTGACATCAATCTAAAATATCACTCTCCGATGGTTGACATCAATGAAAACCAACAATCCATACCAACTGTCCATCAACCTAAGACAATTGTCTGACAATATCCCCCTTTAGAATTGATGGCAACACCAACATTGATGGAAACACTTAGTCATGATAACATCCATGCTTATACTCATCATCAATGTTTCTATCTCTCCCCCTTTGAAATCAATGGCAAAGGGTATCTCCCTTTGGGGTTGCTCTCCCTGATTGAACTCTCCTTGGGGATACTCCCCCTGACTGAAATCTTCCTGAAACTGATATCCCAACCTGAACTGTCCTCTTTATGGTGTTTCCTCATGTAAATCTAATACATATAAGATAAGCATTCAAAAGAATTCATTTTGGAGTAGAAATTACTCTGAGCCTCTGGTGAAGATACTCAAAGGCTTCTCGTGGAAGCAGTTTTGTAAATATGTCTACCACTTGTTCTTTTGTGCCCACATATTCAACTCGGATGGTCTTCTCTATAACTTGTTCTCGTAGAAAGTGATACTTTATTAGAATGTGATTCGTTTTGGAGTGCATCGTCGGTTTCTTTGAGATATTGATGGTGCTTGTATTATCACAATATATTGGAATGGGGTGATCATACTCAACCTGTATATCTGTCAGAGTTTGTTTCATCCATAGAACTTGTGTACACATGATGTTGCTACAATATACTTTGCCTCAACTGTAGATAATGATATTGATGATTGTTTATTTCTTAACCATGATACTAAACGCTCACCCAAGTAGAGCGATTCTCTATTGGTGCTTCGTCGGTCATCAATGCAACCTTCCCAATCTGCATCTATGTAGGTAATCAATGATAGATCATTTCCTTTTGGATACCATAATCCAAACTCTTTTGTTCCTTTGAGATATCTGAAAATCCTTTTCACTGCTAATACATGTGATTCCTTTGGTGATGCTTGAAATCATGCCACCTGTCCAACTGCCTCCATTACATCTGGTCAGGATGTTGTCACATATAGTAAGCTACCAATCATTGACCTATATTTCCTTTGGTCTGTAGACTTTGAATCATCATCTTTTCTCAACTTGCAGTTGGTTTGCATAGGAGTGGTAACTAGTTTGCAATCTTCCATTCTGAACCTCTTTATCATTTCTCTGATATACTTAGTTTGAGAAATAAAAATTCATTGGCTGCTTTGACATATCTGAAGACCCAGAAAGAATGATAGTTCTCCAAGTAATGAAATTTCAAATTCATTATGCATATCCTTTGCAAATTTATGGCTTAACCTGTCATTAGTACTTCCAAAAGCAATATCATCGACATAAATTTCAATTAATAAAATACTACCTTGAGTTACCTTGATGTAGAGGTTGTTGTCTACACTTCCTTTCCATAGTTTGTAGGGAGTTTTTCATTTTTGTTTCTGATCATTACTCTGTTTTGAATGTGAACTGGTGTATGCACTACTCCAAAAAATATCTATCAATTTGGAATCAATTAGCATTGTTCGAGCCATTTCCTGTGTAATTATCATCCATTATGATAATGTTCATTTGTCTATGAACCACTCTCTAAACCAATCTATGAATCCATGCTCTCTTCCACTGTCATATATCTATCCAAACTTGCTAAGTGTTCTTACGAATCCATCTCTATCCATACTTTCCAAGACTCTACTTGCGCAACTATCCATAATGTTGACCCATTTATCACTATACTATCATTAAGTCTTGATTAATATATCAAATTGTACTTTTGCTAACTTACTACTTTGAATATGTCTTCTTAAACTCTACAAGATACTCGAAGGATGGTTCTTTGGTCTGTCACAGCTATCGCATAGACTCCCTCTGTCTAATATTCATATTTCATGGGAGTCTCTAAGTTGGATGGCTCAGAACAATTCCAGCTCTGATGTGTATTCATCATCATCTTCATTGGTAGATTCATCATCACCTTCATTGGAAAATTCATTATCTCTCTGAGCTATGACTTCTTTCTTTTTGTCTTTGGATTCATCTTTCACTACAATGCCTGAAAGTACAATCTCTTGAACCTGTTCCTTTTTTACATGTCCTTATTTTCTTTCAGTTATTTTCCAAACCTTTCTGTATTTAACATCTTTCTTTTTCTCTGTAGATTTTTCTTCATCTCGTTTTATTGTCAATCTTGTGATCTCTAGTACCTGGTCTTTGTTCACCTGTTCTTCCTGTTTTCTTATCGATACTTTCTTATATCTGATATCAGTGTTCTCTTCCATGAAAGTATCGATCATGCTTCTACAATCACTAGCTATGTGTCCATAGTTATGACATTTGTAACATTCAATGTTACATGGGGCTACAAAGGCACTTCTTGCTTGAACATTTATTTTATAATCCCTGCAATCTACAACCTTATGCCCAAAATTAGTACAATAAAAACAATGACCATAAAAGAAATTTTCATACCTAGGAGTGAATGATCTTCTTTGTGGTGTAGTCCTTCTGAATTTGTGCCTTGACTAATMATGATCATGATTGAAGCTTMTTTGTGGCTTGAACACAGATGGTATTCTTGAAGATGTATATTCAATAGTTTTCTTAGATTTTGGTTGACCATGATTCCTTCCTTTGAGTACTTCTGCATAACTCTTTCTATTTTCTTCATTCTTCTTTTCTAGCAACCTAGAGTGCTTCTCTTCATTCTCTATAACTGATGTGGATGTTTATGTCTCTTCAACGTTCTTGTTGAGCTTAATGATTTTACTTCTCAATGTGACAACTTCTTCTTCAAGCTTCTCAACCTCTTCTTATTTATTCATTATCTGAGACTTCATGACTTCTTTTGTTCTTTTTGCTTCTTCAAGCTGAATTTTTAATGTGATTATTTCTTCTTCAAGTCCTTTCTCTTCTCGACCAAACTCTGCCTTAAGATGGTTTAGATCATTAGTTATTTCCTTAAGATGATCTGTCAATATCTTATCTCTCATTTTTGCTTCTTCCTTCTGTGCTTCTATGTTGGCTTCCAAATACTTCTTTTGATATTGAATATTTTCTTCGATCTTTCTGGCTTCTTCTAGCTGAGTTCTTAAGTTCTCGATGACCTGTTGGGATTCTTCAAAAATGTGAACACTTTCCTTTTGTTTCATCAATTATTTATTGAGTGGCTTGTTTTCTTCTCTTAGTTTATCTAAAGCACTAATCAATTATTTTTCATAATTGTCTTCCTTTTCAATTAGTTTTTTTGTCTCATTTCCTTCATGTCATTCTATTTCAAGATGTCCACAATTTTCACAATTAAAGCAAAACAACATACCTCTGGTGATTATGTAATCTTCATATTCTGACTCTGTTTGACATGGTGAACATAATTCTTATTGATTTGTATATGCATCTTCTTTGGCATTTTCAAAATCTGCAATGGGTGGAGAATACATGTCATGTAACTTATCCCAAAGTTATTTGGTTCATGAACATTTACCAACCTTTTCTCTTACTGGATTAGGTAACCCTTCCCAAATGAAATCCATTGCTATTTTGTTAGTCTTCTTCAATTCCTTCTTGGTTGTAGTCTTTGCCCTTTTTGAACTATCATATCCTGTAACAACTGATAGCCAAATATAATGTCCATGTGCCTATAAAAATACTTTCATCCTTCTGCTCCACATCTCATACTTAAAACCATTCTGACCACTAAACATTGGTACTCCATTCTCAGAATAATCCATGATCTCCTTCCAATGGTTAAATTGTTTCCTAAATGAACCATCTCTTATACCAATTGTTGGATTACTAAGAGGGGGGTGAATCAGTAATAGAGCAATTTAATCCTTTTTCACCATAAAATGCAAGTGTTATATCAATGTAGCATTATCATCCAATAATTGCATAGTAAATAAACAATGAACAAATGAACAATCATACACATACACAGTACACCAGTGTTTTTACATGGAAACCCAAAGAGGGAAAAAACCACGGAATGGTTTTTCTTATATGTCTTGAATAATTACATTCATTGGAAGCACCAACTTTCTTTGTTTTTCAGCTGCAACTGGAAGGAGGCTCCAACCCCCTAGTTTCTCAGGCTACAACCTGAGGGAATATCCAACTCCCCAATACTCTAGCTACAACCAGAAAGAGGCCACAACCCCCTATGTTCTCCAGCTACAACCGGAAGGTGCATACAACCACTTGTCCTTACCCCGTCCAAACGCCCTGTCGTATAAGTAGAATGATGGAACCACTATCACACTATCACTGTGAGATATATTGTTGTAAACCTGTACCAATCAACCTGCACCAAACAACATGTACCAATAACATGAACCATGCATCAACCTGTACCTCAACCTGTAATCAACATGGACCATAAACAAGTGCATCAACCATGCACCAACCTATAATCAACATGTACCATAAACAAGTCGAGCAACCATGCACCAACCTGTACCTCAACCTGTACCATCAATGAGTGCATCAACCATGCACCAAACTTGTATGAATAACCTGTCCAAACAAACTATCACAACAAACTGTCTCATCAATGTTATCAACCAAATTAGATCTACTCATCAAGATCAATCACCAATACAACTCTCAAATATGTGCATCAACCAAGCATAACACAACAACTCATAATCATCACCAATATCAATATGTTCTTTTAATAATATACCAATACAAGTATGCAACATCATCTGTAAACCATGTATCAACAATACTACTAACAAGTGCCTCCAACTATGTACCAAGTATGTACCAATCATGTATCAACTACTCATCAACTATGACTCATCAATATGTACTAGCATCGTCAACTATACACCTCATGTATGTGCCAACTCATCAACTACTTGTCTCAACCATGTACCCAACATGTACCTCAACCAAAATCCCTCATCAATTTCATCATCCAAATCTAATTTGTAACTCTGTAATAGACCTAGTGTATATGATCACATACCTACAAACCTTCCTTAACTTTAATAACAAGAGACTAGCATTTTCATCAAACTTTACTTTAGTCTCACATGACTAGTTTTGGATTAGTCAACAACCCTAACTTGAAATAATCATAAATATGTACATGCAATGAATAAAGATTTGAAAATAGTACACAATGTTCTTCAATGTGTTTTATGCAATTCCTCCAGTTTTCACTACTTGGAACCTCTTAGAGAAGGATTTATAGAAAACATGGCATACCTTGTTGAATTTTGGCTTATTCTAGAGATCAAACTTGTAGAGCGTGCCCCACATGGAATATTTGTTATATGGATCTGAAAAACTATACACATAATAATAAAGATGGTAATCTAACCAACACATTTTTTCTTACTATATTTGGATCTGTTATGAAGAAGTTATGATGTTTTTACCCGAAACACTTGTTTTAGACTAGTTTTAGGACTCGCCACAAACCCGATTTTCCACGAAGTGTAACTCCAAAAACACAACGACCCAAAAGCTAAAATTTGTTCCATGGATACTTGGATATGTTTTATCAACGGACTCCCAATTTCACGTTCTGAATCATTCTAGAAAAAAAAATTATTTTGAAAATGGTGAGATGACCTATAAATAACATACCTTAGAAAGCATCATGAAAAGAATTTATCCTCCCTTGAATTTTGGACTTCTTTACTTCACCTTCCCTTTGAAATTTGGCTTAGATATCCTTTGTTTACATTAGTCACTTGTAGATATTCAATATTCTCAAGTGTGATTAAAATGAGAGAGTGTTTCCTCTTATTTATACTTTCATGTAGCTTCCTCAAGGGGTTACCTTTTAACCATCTTAACCCACTTTCCTTATTTTAGGGTTAACCCACTTCTAACCACTTGTCGACTTAGTAATTTCTCCATTAACTTTATTATTTAAATAATTTATTTTGTATCCACTTTGATTTATAGTACACTCATCACTTCACTTTATTATTTAAATAATTTCTTCTTTGCAAACACTTTGACCACTTTGACTTTTGGGGGCTTCTAAATGACCCATGAGGGTTCTCCAACTTCACATGGCCATAACTCTCTAACCATGAGGAGTTATATGAAGTTTCACATACCACTGGAAATTGAATTACATGTACTATCCATATAGAATAGTCTTGCCTGAAAATATATTAAAACTCGTACTATTATCCATCAAACAAACTTGGGTCCATTACCCAAACCTGGGTTCTCCAACTTCACATGGCCATAACTCTCTAACTATGAGGAGTTATGTGATGTTCCACATACCACTGGAAATGGAATGACACGTACTATCCATATAGAATAGTATTACTTTCAACTATATTAAAACGCATATCGTTATACATCAAACAAACTTAGTTCCATTACCCAAACCTTTGTGCTATTGGAATTCGCTACTGGACTTTCTCCAAGGGTTGACATCAACAACTAAGGGTCGACATCAATATACAATATCACTCTCCAATGGTTGAAATTAATGACAACCAACAATTCATACCAATTTTCCATCAACCTAATCCAATTGTCTAACACTTCATTGATACCAATTGTTGGAATACTGAGAGGTGGGGTGAATCAGTGTGAGCAAATTTTACGACTTTCAATCACAATATATAATCTTCAATATATCAGTAGTATATCATTTATGATTAGATTCAATATATCATGATCATATAACCATAAGAAGTACAATTCAACAATATCACATCAGATACACAGTACACCATAATTTACATGAAAACCAAAATGGGAGAAAACCACAGAATGTTTTTTTATATATATCAAGAATACATTCATAGGAAGCACCAAATTCCAAACTATCCAGCACCAACTCAAAGGAGGCACCAACCCCCTGATTTAAAGGCACCAACTTGAAGGAAGCATCAACTCCTTGAGTTCTCTAACACCAACTGGAAGGAGGCTACGATCCCCTGATTTATAGGCACCAACCTGAAGGAATCACCAACTCCCTAATTTCTCTGACACCAACTAGAAGGAGGCTACAACACCCTTTCCTTGCCTCATCATGTCACCTTGAAATATAATTGTAGACTCATTGTCATTTCCATTGATATTGTCACTGCCAATGTCACCAATACATCAATCAACATGGCATTGTCGCATCAACCAACCTTTCACTATCACTGTCACATCAACCTGTGACTACCACTGTCACATCACCCAACCTATCACTATCACTATCACATCAACCTATGACTACCAATATTACATCAACCAACCTTCCACTTTCTCTGTCAATGTCTCTATCTTTGATATACCATCATCAAACAACTGATCCACTCACATGGATACAAAAACCATCACCAAACCATGTACACCAGTCATCAACCATGTAGATCAACCTGTATCAACCATGCATCAACCTATACCATACCATGCACATCAATGATGTACCAGAACCTATACCATACCATGTACAAACCTGTACCAAATCATGTACTAAAATTGTACCATATCATGCATCAACTATGTACCAAAACCTATACCATATCATTCATCAAACATGTATCATACCATCAAACATGTGCCAACATGAACTATAAACCATGTACCATGAAATGTACCTCAACCATATACCATATCACTCTTGATATGTTTCAATCATGCCATACATAATGTACCAAAACATCCAATGCATGTACCTCAAACATGTGCCATAACAATATCTAGAAGTGCCTCAAACATGCATCAATATCACTATGAAATGTACCTCATACATGTGCCATCACATAGCAAGTGTTTATCTCAACCATGTAATAGTATCACCATAACATATACCAAACCAAATACAAATATGTGCTTCTAACAATGTAGCATATCATCACCAAAGTGTACCATATCATGTCCCCTTATCACCATGCCTCAAGCATGTACCATACCATGACAAGCATAACCCTCAAAACAAGCACATAAGAATACTTGTAATATTTTCGACACCCTATTTTATCAGATAATAGATAAGTAGAACAACCTGGGAATTAACAACATGGTACCAGCATTTCTCACCAGTTTTTTCTTGTCCTCGTAGGACTTAGACCTCTTGTCATGTGGGGCCTCGCATGATAGGCACTAGGAAACCCATGGGGGTACCTCGTGGGACACTAGTTGTCTGACCCACGGGGGTCAGCCAAATTAGGGTTTTTACAAAAAACGATATCTCTCCTCTATGATCCTGAAACTTTGTCGCTTATCACTCTTCGCTACCTTAGATTTCATTGTTGCAAACTTGCCAACAAATCACTTACTCACATAGAAGATATTCAATAGATTGAATGTGTGAATGTACTTATGAGAGACTTGTTGAGGTGTATATATACTTTTTCTAAGTAACCTCTTTCCTTAATTTTAGGGATTCTTGAACTTTCTTGGTACAACCACTTTACCCTTTCATTAATTACTTGCAACCAATTAGGGGCTTCTTAACCCATATTTGGGGCTTCCAACTTTGTGACCTCATAACTCCTCAACCGTGAATAACTACATGACATTCCACCTACCGTTGTAAATGGAATGACGAGGACTATCCATCTATGAGTGTATGACCTACATTTACACTATCCTTCTTGTCCTTATTCCTCAAACAACTTCATTCTTCATGACCACACCTATGGGTTTCTTGTAGATTTCTTCAAAGCATCTTCCTATGAGGGACATGCTTAGAGCTAGGCCATAAGGGGACCACTTTGGAGACTTCTCCAAATACACACATTACATCTGTTGATATCAATGAAAACCATTGTTTGTTGACCTCAATGAAAACCAATTTTCCAACAACATCAATGACAACCAACTGTCCCACAAATGAATCAATAGTAGATGGATTTTGTGGAGGATCATTCTAAGTCTATAAAATAGTGAACTATAAATGGATTCCAATCAAACAAGTTAAATACTTTTAAATTGATATTTGAAAATTATGCATGTACCTACAATGACCTTTGTTTGAGAGTGGGATGTACATGTACCTGGGAGATCAAAGGTTTATGTATAACCATCACTCCACTTAGAATGAAATGAGGCCACAAACGTGGATGCCTTACCTATTAATCCATCAATAGTAAACAACTATTGTGGAGGGTCAATATGAGTATATCCAACAATGAACTACAAACACTATCTAACCAAATAGGTTAGGTACTTTTAAATCAATATTTGAAAATAGTCCACATACTTACAATGTCCTTTAATTTGAGAGTAGGTGATACATGTACCTGAGAGATAAAAATATTATAGCATGCACATCCCTCCTACTATAGGCTACTCCAAGGCCATAGAATTGGATTCCTCGATAGTCAATCAAATGATAGTAGCATGTTGTTATGGAGGGCCAATCTAAGATTGTCCAATAACATCAAAAAATGAATAATTACACACTAAAAACATGAAAATTTACCTATTGTTCATGTTAAGGCTCCAAAATGATTGGAAGCCAAGATTCCAATACATAGCAAATTACATATCAACAGAATCCATTGGTATGAACATCAAAGGAAGTCGCATAGCATACTCTTCAACAATATGTGCATGGATCTAGGAGCGGATGTTGCTTTATAGTAATACCATGTGCGACAATGGTTGATTCATCTCTAACATGAGAAATGATAGGTGACTTAGGCATACCATGAGCACAATTGCATGACTCTTCCCTACCATGAGAAGTATTGGATGAATCCCCCTTACCATGAGAAGTAGCAGGTGGACTCCCCCTAGAAGTGACATTGGCCTCATGGATCTGAATGAATGTGCCATGGTAGAATAATGCTTGTGAAAACTATAACAAATTTCCATGTGTAATACCCCTAGTTCGAACCCCAATTGAAATTTAATTATAGTTGTGCACATAGGTTGGTGAGCCAGGAACTCTTTGGGCCAGTGAACCTATTTTGTATTATGTAATTTCACTCTGAATTTAATGAAAAAGAATCATTGTTGTAGACCATCCCGATAGAAAGAGTATGGGGGGATAAACTCCATTAAATGGAAAGGAGGACAAGGGTCTAGGAAGGGAGCTAAGCCATGGGGTCTTAAGCCAAGGTAAATATTGTTAAGTATTTCCTAAAGTCACTTTGATGGATATACAAATTTATCCTAAATTCCCCTAAAAAATGAAGGAACGAATCACCAAGTGGTTTCAAGGAAGTTTTAGGAAGTGACAAGTGGAACTTCATGAGAATAAAAATAAAATAGAAAACCTTAATGCATTTTGGTGGGATCTCAATCATTCATTCAATTGTTCATTCCTGATGTCCTACTCTTCATCATTCATACCATCTCCATGTTGTTATTGTACATACTTTTTGTCATCTCCATTTTTGCTTGATGACTTTTGGAGAGGGATTTGTGAGGGAATTAAGCTGAAAGGTTGGAAGGCCCGTTTTCATTTCTCTCCAAGTGAGAGAAGTGTTGGTGAAGAGGCAAGTTGTCGGGCTCGTAAGTATTCTCTCCAAGTGAGAGAATTATTAGGAATTGTTTCCCAAAAGGTTCCAAGATGCAGCTATAGTACTCTGACATTTCCTATCTGGCTTATTGTTGAAGCCTGGAAGGGAAGTGAGGCAATCGATGGGGCATACTCCCTGGGTGGAAAAGCATGTGGGGAAATTAGAGACTATAGGCTAACTATTAAACTTGGCATCTTAGCTAAAATATGATTCATTGTTGTGGAGATACCTTGTCTGGGTAGGTTTTCGTTTCCAAGTGGAGTTTAAGCCCCAACTCGAGGGTGACCTGTTGTCATTTTGTGGGCAACAGAGTCTAAGCATGGGAGGAAATTCGGAGGTTTGCATGTAGTTGGTGGCTCATTTATACTAGATAAGTCTCCACTATGTGATTGTTTAATTTATTTTTGAATGAGAATTTTGTTGGACACACCTACCACACTTAGAGGGGGGGTGAATGAGTGTGGGGATCTTTTTCCAAAACTTCCCTCTTACACAAAAACTCCTTAGTTAACATTCAACATTTTCTCATTACTCATTGTTATCATTTATAATCAGTTATATGTGAATACATATCAGCAACATATATCAACAACATATCATCAACAAATCATCTCCACAAGGAACACAAAGAACACAAGATGTATGTACAATTTTTCTTTTTATTATGGACTTCAATACGGGGGTTTTTCAGCAACAACTTAATAGAGTGCAACTCTCCAAGAGCACCAGCTCTATATGCAAGACTCATGTTACATTATCAGCACCAACTGAGATGAGGCAACAATCCTCAACAGATATCAATCTGTCAAGATAAACAAGTGCATCAACCATGCACCAACCTGTGTCAAACAACATGTAATCAACCATACCATAAACAAGTGCATCCAACCATGTACCAAGTATATACCAATAATGTGTCAAATAATCATAAACAATAACTCATCAATATGTACCAACATCATCAACTATACACCTCATGTATGTGTCAACTCATCAACT
>ML801323.1:51971-122024 GCA_009831015.1 Picea engelmannii | reverse complement strand
TAACCTCTCAGAAAAGGCGTTATAGAAAAAATGGCATACCTTGCTGAATTTTGGCTTATTCTAGAGAGTGACCTTGTAGAGCGTGGCCCGCACACAATATTCATTGAATTGATTTGAAAATATTACACAACATACAAAAGCATGTACCCTAACCAACACATTTTGTCTCAATAAATTTGGATCTGTTATGAATAATTTATGATGTTTTTACCAGAAACACATGTTTTTGACTAGTTTTGGGACTAGCCACAAACCCTATTTTCCATGGAGTGTAACTCCAAAAATAAAAAGACCCCCAAGCTTAATTGTTTATCACATATACCTGGGTATGTTTTCTCAATGGAATAGCAATTTCACAGTCTGAATCATTATAGAAAAAAATTTATAGCGAAAATGGTGAGATGACCTGTAAATAACATACCTTAGAAAGCACCATCAAAAGAATTTATCCTTCCTTGCATTTCAGTCTTATTTTCTTCACCTTTCCTCAGAATTTAGGCTTAGATATCCTTGGTTACCTCATACACATATAGATATTCAATATTATCAAGTGTAATTAAAATGAGAGAGCCTTGCCTCTTATTTATACTCTCCAAGTAGCTTCGTTCAAAACATCTTCTAGGTCACTTGGCCCCACTTTCCTTATTTTAGGGTTAACCCACTTCTAATTTCTCCATTAAATTTATTATTTAAATAAATTATTTTGTATTCACTTTGAATTATAGTAAACTTATCACTTCACTTTATTATTTATCTTTTAAAAACCCTTAAACCACTTTGACTACTTTGACCTTTTGGGGCTTCTAGATGACATGTGAGGGTCCTCCAACTTCGTAAGGCCATAACTCTCAAACCGTGAGGAGTTATGTGACGTCCCACATACCACAAGAAATGGCATGACATGTACTATCCATATAGAATAGTATTGTCTGGAAATATATCATAACTCATACTGTTATCCATCAAACAAACTTGGGTCCATTACCCAAACTTGGGGTCTCCAACTTCTCATGGCCATAACTCTTTAACCGTGAGGAGTTATGTGACATTCTACATACCACCGGAAATGGCATGAAAAGAATTATACATCTAGGATAATTTTCCTAACAAATTCAATTTCCTTTATCTCATTATTCCACATACAAACATGGGTCCTCCAACCATTCTTCTAGGATAACTCAATCCACAAAGTGTCTTCCCATGAGGGCTTTCACCATAAGGGGACCACTTTGGAGTTCATCCATTTGTGCACCTTATCAATCATGATAAGACAATAATGAGAGCATGGCTCCTCCAACCATTCTTCTAGGATAACTCAATCCGCAAAGTGTCTTCCCATGAGGGTTTTCACCATAAGGGGACCACTTTGGAGTTCATCCATTTGTGCACCTTATCAATCATGATAAGACAATAATGAGTCATCTATACGTTTTTCCAACAATGCATAATATACCAATGAAACCACATCGATCCATCTTCATCATGTATCAATGACAACTCATTGATCCATCTTCATCATATCAATGATAACTCATTGATCCATCTTCATCTATGCATTCTCATCAAGGACAATACATATTATATTACATCAATCTTAAATCAATCAATCCTTTGACATCAATCAATCAATGACATCAATCAATCAAACCATTGGTATCAATGACAACATGATCCAACAAATATGAGCATTGTTGTGGAGATACCTTGTTTGGGTAGGTTTTCCTTGCCAAGTGGAGTTTAAGCCCCAACTCGAGGGGACCTACTGTCAGTTTGTGGGCAACGGAGTCTAAGGCTGGGAGGAAATTTGGAGGTTTACATGTAGTTGGTGGCTCATTTATACTAGATAAGTGTCCACTATGTGATTGTTTAATTTATTGTTGAATGAGAATGTATGTAATTTTGTGTTGGATATTAATGTGCAATTATTGTGAGTTCTTGTCATGAATAATGGTTAATATTAACTTTCTTCAACATATTGTCTATTGGAATTTCTCGAGAACTATAATTAAGTAATTTTTCCATGGGTTTTTACTGCTATAATTATCCTTAAGCATTTTGGCAAATAGACTTGTCTAGCACTGTATTGTTGTAGTTGTATTACCCAAAAAATGTAAATTATGTGTTATGTATATTTTCACTTGTTTATGTGTGTGTGTGTGTGTGTGTGTGTGTGTGTGTAGTGGGGCAATTATCCATCTCTGTTTACAAACAAAGTTTAGCTATTGGTAAACGAAAATTGAGTGGAATTTTGTAGTTTGGGGCTAGTAATGTTTTTTTCCTAAAGACAATTGTTCATTGGGAGAAATTCCCTATGTAATTGTGAAGAAGATATACCCTAACAGACTGAAGGAATAATTTTGAAACTATGGGGTTTTTAAATAACCAAGAAATCTTTGGAAATATTCCTAATTTATTAAGTCTTGGTCAGACTGCTTAATCTAGAGGAATAACCGGAGTTTTTCCTCAGTTTCATTGTAATCATTAATCTCGGCACAATGAACCAATATTGGTCATTGATCGGAGTCCTTTGCGATCCAGGGTGTGCCAAGAATCATGGTCATTATTGATTGTTGGATTCCTGAGAGACGGATTGGGAGATCATGACTATTGATCGGGGTCCTCAGGTACGAGGACTTGTCGAGGATCCATATTTTTTTCAACCATTGGATCGATAGGAGTGTGGTATAGAGTAGATCTTAGCCATAGGATGGATAGAGTTTGAGAAGGAATCATGGTCGTTGGATAGTTTCCTCGAAGTATGATAACTATGGAATCAAAGTCTCATGTGTGAGATCCTTCAAATCAAGGTTTAAATGCAGATCGTTGATCAGGGAAGGATCAACGATCCACATTGACAGTGAATTTTTAAAGTGCTCAAGGTTTAGCACAAGGGTCACCCCCTGTGAGTGGTAATTCAAATACTTCCAGGAGACTCATGGCGGTGTCTAAGGGTATAACCCAACTCTGTGAATGGTTATAACCCACCTTCGACACCCCGCTAAACTATAGGGGAATACCACTTAACAAAGGTAGTAACACATGATGGTTTGATGCGTAATGATGTATTGTGTGCACGTGGAAACCATTGATTAGCTAGTGGTTCAACCGTGGGCCTGTCAGGTGAGCTGGTCCTTAGACCATTTTTTTTAAACGTATCCCTCAGATCCATTGAGCACATATCTCAATCGTCCATCGAAGGGGGATTGGTCAGAGTGGTTGTGAATGTAGGAAGAGGAAGTACTATGAAGGGATTACTCTGAGTACTAACCTCGATCATCAATCGGAGGATGGTCACGATGTACGTCAGCCATTGATCCATAATGGGGTCGACGGGCTAAGCTCGAGGGGTTCATGAGTGGGGTATTATCTGTCATGCATGTTGGAGGCTTCGATGGAATCAGAGTCGTTGATCGTCATTTCTCCTAGTCCGCTTGATCTGTCGGAAGGTATGCTATGAAAACTCAATTTTTGAAGTGTGCAAATCATCTCGAAGTGGAAACACTCTGATGGGAGGACTCTAATAGTATTAAAGAGTGTTTTTTGAGGTCCAAGAAGGCATGGGTCCGAGGAAGTACATCGAAGGTTCCACGTCCGTGCCATGTGGATTGTCACATGTACCAAGGTGCCATGTGGCACTAAGGTGGAAGTGAGTGTAAAAAGAGTCAAAAATGAGTGTTGCAAATTTTGATCTATAACTCATATTTGAACATAGTTACAGTCATTAGAAATATCTGGACGAGCAGAACCAATTTACAAGGTCTAATTGGAGAAATGAGGAGTTAGAAAAATCAAAAAAAATTGTCACCCCATCAGCCTAAATGGTACTTAGGGGATCGGGTGATGTTACAAAGTGGTATCAAAGCTCCAGTTTAACCACTAGGCCTAGATGGGCCAGAGATCAGTTATAGGATTGATGTATTAACGCTAAGATGAGTTTATTAATTACAAATTGTTATATTATTTTTTCTAACAAATCTTACTACCTACACATTTTTTAGAATTAAGAGCATATAGACCAAAATAGAGACCAAATTCATGACAAACTGGGAAGATGCACAAAGGATTTACAGCCATGTGGAGGAAGTCAGGGGGCAATGGATCAACATGGGTAATGAAATAATTGAATCCAATGGACATGATGAAGGAAAAGAGGAAATCATAAACTTGGTGGAAACCACTAAGAAACTACAAAAACATGTCTGAAGTTATAAACTAGATAATGAGGGGTTTAGGAAAGCCAATGAACTACAAGATGATTTCAACATCAATTTGTTATAGATCCTGGACAGAATAGAGAATAAAATGAATAACGAGTCAGATTCTAGCAAGGAAAGGGGGCATAAGTCTCGTGACAAAAGAAGTGTGATGAGGAGCGATGATAGAAACCACTAGAACTCGCCTAAACAATTAGCTAGGAGAGCACACAGTAGCTCAAGCTCCTCCCTTGTAAGGAAGCATAAGAAGAAAATGGGGACAGATGAGATACAGGGAGAGATGAATAAGATTAATCCTCCAACTTTCGATGGTGAGCACAAAAAGGATGAGGATGTTGAGACCTAGCTATTAGGTATGAGAAAATACTTTCAGCTACATAACTATTCCTTTGAGGAAGAAGGGAGGATAGAAATTTATCAGCTTAAAGAAAAAGAATCAATGTGATGGGATCATTTAGTAGAAGTGAAACACATTGATGAGAAGAAGGTTACTTGGAAGGAGTTTAATAGATATTTTAAAAATAAATATTTAACCAAACGTTACTACGATAGGAAAATTAAAGAGTTCTTTGAACTCAAACTTGGAAGAATGACCATTGATGAGTATGAAAGAAGATTCTTAGAGTTGCTAAAAAATGTTCCTTTTATCAAAGATGAACAAGTTAAAATTCAGAGATACCTAAGTGGGCTTCCATCATTTATCGGCGATAAACTATAGTATGATGATCCCAAGATTTTGAAAGAATACATAAGGAGAGATAAATGTCTCTATGATCGGTTTAGAGGAAGACCAACTTTCCAAAAGACTTGGGAAGACAAAAAGAAAAGTAAGATGGAGCAGAGGAAGAAGGGAATCAAACCCCCATTTTTCATAAATAGTAATCAAGGACAACCAGTTTCAAAAGAGCCCAGGATGGTTGAAACCATGGGACAAAGACCAAGGCAACAACCAATAAAGTGTTTTGGTTGTAATGGATACCACATGTACCAAGATTTTCCTCATCGAGCTGAAAAAGTGAGGGTTGTTCACAATGTATAGAAAGATGAAATGGTTGAGGATATGGGAAAAAATGTACCAAGAATTTATGCAGCCCTAGAAAATAAGTAGGTTGAATTTCAGTCTCACGTGATTGAAGTAAAAGGTAATATCAACAATCAACCTATTGCTATTTTAAATGATTTGATAGCTAGTCATAGTTATCTAGATCCTAAGGTGCTAGAAAGGTTTCATTTGCCAAAAAGAAAACTTGGAAAACTTTGGTTGGTACAACTAGCTACTAGAACTAAAAGGAAGATTAATGAAATGGTTAATCCTTGACCAATGGATATGAATGGGATAAATAAAAAAGAAAACATGAACATCATACCCTTGGGCTCTTATGAATGCCTCATTGGTATATATTGGTTGGACGAGTACCTTGTTGTCCTGGACTGTTAAAATAAATCTTTTACTTGCTTGGATGAGGAGGGTAACTTGAGAAAAGTACAGGGTATTCCTATTGGGTTGTTATATTATTTGTCGTGAAATTCTAGTCGAGGAATATCGATTGATGGTCGAAGTGTTGGACATATTGTCATTGATGTCAACATTTGATGTCATTATGATGTGATGATGATTTGTTATGAACAACATGCAGAGGAATCTACCTAAATCTCAAAAGAGGTAGCGTATTAGATTTCATGAGATCAGCGAAAATGCAGAAACACCATTGGGATCGAATTCCAAATAGATCAATGATCTAGATCAGTTAGAATCCAAGTACAAAACCAAAAATCTCATAAGGGAAAGCGCATTGCAGAAACGTGATCAGGATTGAAATCCCCATAGTAAAAACTACAAAATAATCGAGGGAGAATCTTGTCCACTGATGTAGATTTCAAGACAAACTAGGACAGTCAGATATAGAAGTTACTCGATCTTTAATCGGGGAATATCACTTCGGGGGAATTGGGAAATGGGAGAGAAATAACCCAAAGTCCTGAATTTTGAAATGAATATACACCATTGATCTAGAACTGATCACAGTCACTGGATCAAGGATTCACGAGATCCTGGAATAACCAAAATCGCGACAACCGTTGGATCGTGTTGATATTTTCGCGTCAAAAATGGATCATTAAATGAAGTTCAAGTTGCTCTAGGTTTATTCATGGAATATCACTTCTGTAGAATTGAGAATTGGGAACGAATAACCCAAATTCTTGAAGGCCGAAATGAATCTAGACCATTGATCTAGAATTGATCACAGTTGTTGGATCAAGAATTCATGAGATCCTGAAACAACCGAAATCCTGACAATCGTTGGATCGTATTAGGTTGTTCATGTCAAAGAAGGATCGTTAGATGAAGTCAATATTCTCAAGGTTTAGTCTGGGAATCTCACTTCGAGAGATTTGGAAAATAGGAGCGTATAACCCAAAGTCCCGAAGGCCAAAATGAATTGATCACGGTTGTTGGATCAAGGATAGATATGAACCTACGACCATTAGAGCCAAGAGGAGGACATGTGCCACATCAAGAGATCCATGTGAGCAAGGACATGTGGCACAATCAGATGGTGACAAGTATCTAGGTCCAGTTGGCACTTTAGTTTACATAAGTCATGAATCTAGGTGGCATGTGGTAGTCACTCAGCTAGTTCTGAGTCAGCAGTGACATCAGCAAGTTACGTCACTCCGGGAGTTTGTCCTTCGAGGGAAACCAACAAATACCTGAAGTGTCAAAGGCTAAAGTCAATGTTAACCATTGATCTAAGATCCTCTAGATTCTCACATGACCGTTAGATCAAAACATGATGTAAGAACTCCCATGTTGACTACTTCAGCGCTAACCAACTCCGGTGGAAATTGGAACAACAATTACCCAGACCTTCGAACCCACAAAGCGCTGAAGTGAACAAGAAACATCCACTCAAATACAGATCAATCCATGTTCGTCGATTTGTTTGAAACCTCTAGACAATCCAGGATCGTCCATCTATGGAAGAATAGATATCGACCATCTAATCTACTTCGGAGAAATTTACTCCAGAAGAATTGAATGACTGCAAAGATCGAAGTCCTAAAGCGTCAAATTTCCAAATAGAACAAGAACCATCCACTCAACTACAGATCAAGTCATGGCTGTCGATTTGTTTGAAACTTATGGAAAATCCAGGATCATCCATCTATGGAAGAACAAATATCGACCGTCTGATTTACTTTGATGAAATGTACTACGGAAGGTTGAAAGATTACAAAGGATGGAAGTCCCGAAGTAAATAATGGTCATCCATCTCAATCTTTGATTAATTAATAGCCATTGGATTAAGCAGTGCAAGGATAGTGTAAGGATGAAATATAAACCGTTGATTTGGTTCCATGAATCATGCTAACCATTAGATCCATCCTTGCGAAAGGTAGCTACGTTGGGGAGTTGAAACTCTGGAAGATTGGATGAGAGATAAATTTTCTGAAGGTCGAAGTACCAGAGGACTAGGTTCCAGCCCCCGATCATAGGTTACGAACACATAAGCCATGAGGCACTGGGTACATCGCTTAATTAATAAGCCTGTGGTTTTGTGTATATGGTCACATGTAAATGGTTTGAAGGAAGTGCCTCTGTGGGATTCGATTTCTACAATATTTTCAAAGACATGGAATCGAGTTAAAAGAAATCGATCCATACCTGTGATCGATTTATGAAAATCACACTCACTAAATTAAAATCCTTCACAATAATGTTTGAATAATAATAGAGATTATTGTTAATTTAAAATGAAGAGGTGCGATGGTCCAAACAAAGGGACACAATGCTTCATAGATCACACTAGTTGGAAGGGTATATAAACTAGAAAGAATGATGAGAAGAAAGTGTCTCTGTAGTCCAGATCTGAAGATCAAAAAAGTAGCAGAGTGCAAGAAGAAGAACTGATGATTCTTATGAAGTGAGGGTGGACTGGAGGAGCATGGAAGGATTCATATCCTTTAAGTGTAATTTAATGGAGTTGGTGCTTCATAGTGTTGGTTCCCTAAAGAAACAATGGATTTGGTGCTTCCTAGGGTAGGTTCCCTAAAGAAACAAGGGAGTTGGTGCTTCCTACGGTTGGTGCTCTGAAGAAGGGGATTTGTGTCTCCTAGAGTTGGTGCTCTAAAAAGAATTGGTGTCCTTCACTATTCTTCATAAAAGCCTTGTAATTCTTATTAATTATATTTATAAAATTTACTTTACAAACAAGTTTATTGTTGATCTATTGTGGTAATTAACAAAATATAAAAGTAACTGCTAATTGTTGAAAAAGGGTAACACAGATTCACCCCCCCCCCCTCTCTCAGTATCCCAATAATTGGTATTAGAGCAGGTGCCTTCGGCACAGTCTAAAAAATTGGAAGGTAGATCTTGAAGATGGATCAGGAAGAAGGAATGTCTAACAACAAAGCACCATTATTCAATGGAGGTGGTTATGCTCTATGGAAAATAAGAATAAAAAACTTATTGTTGGATCTTGGTTTTGATATCTGACAATCTGTTGTAGATGGTTACACTACACCAACTACTCCACCCAAAGATGTTGCAAGAAAGAAAATATGCAATGATGACTCAAGAGTAGTTAATGAATTCTAGGAGGGTTGACAAATTCTATGTGTGAAGGTTATGCATTGTAATTCAGCCAAAGAAATATGGGACAAATTGGAGGTTGTATATGAAGGATATAGCAAAGTTATGGAATCCAAACTACAGACCTATAGAACTCAGTTTGAAAATTTGAAAATGAAAGAAGAAGAGAACATTGTTGAATTCCTTCATAGGGTAGATGAAGTGGTTAATTCAATCAGAGCAGTAGGATAAGAACTTATAGATAAACCCATTGTGAAAAAGATATTAAGGTCATTACCTGTGAGATATGATGCCAATATTTATACAATTAAAGATAGATCTGATCTTGACACACTCACAGTTGATCAGCTTCATGGAATTTTTACATCATATTGAAATGAGAACAGGGAATGATAAATCATCAAAAAAAGAAACAACCTTTACAGCATCTAAAACAAAGATGAGGCAGAAGAAAAATACCAATGATGAGGAAACTGCCAACTTCATAAAGAAACTCAATAAAGGGATAGGAAAATACAAAGGAAAGATTCCTCTAATATGTTTCAAATGTGGAAAAAATGGATAGTTTGCCATTAAATTTCCCCATCCTAAGCAGGAGGAAAGTGATGACAAAAGAACGTTCAAAAATCAGAAGAAAAGAAACACTAATAATAAAAAGAAGTTCTACAAGAAAAAGAAAATGTTCTGTACCCAAGAAGACGGTATCTCATCAGAGGAAAATGAAGAAAACAAACCAGAGCTTCTATTTATGGGAATAAAAACTCAAGATGATAAACATTCATAAGATTAATAAAAAGTGAACTTTGAAGAAGAAATCCTTAGTGTAAATGAAGAACTAAGAAAAACGAAAAAACAAAACAGGGCACTAAGGGAATAGCTTCTAGAGATTAAAGAAGCTACTAAATCAAGAGAGAGGGAAGTTTCCAAAACCATCAAAGAGTCAAAACAGACCATCAGTAAGTTGAAGTCCCAACTCCTGGAAGCTAATAAAATTGAAGAAGTCATTTTACAACAACTTAATGATAAAAAACAAGTATGTGAGAAACTAGAAGTTGAGATTAAGCTGCTAAAAAGTGAAATTGAGAAAGAAAAGAAGGGATCACAATTTGGAAATAGTTCAAAGATCATGGATGAAATTATCAGTAGTCAAAGGTCACCAAACAACAAGAYTGGTTTGGGATACTGTAACACCCTTTGTGTTACTTTAACGCTCTGATACCATACTGTAACACCCTTTCCATCAGTCGGGTTGGCGCTACTTCRTGGAATAACAATCTCATGCTTAATTTTWTATATATATATATATATATATATATATATATATATATATATATGATTGCATTTAAAACAGGTTAAACACATTTAAACTCAGAGTGAGCATAAGAATTACTATTATTATAAATAATCAATGGCTTTAAMATTAATTCATATGCACAGCAGAGTACATGATAATTATAAATACACARACATGCAGTAACATGATTGAAACATCATCTGGTACTTATCTTTGAAAACGGTGGTAATTCCACCAACCAGGTGCAGGCCTTCCACAAACCTCCCATCCTTAKACTGCGCTGCTCATCAASCTCAGTAGTAGGTCACCCCCAAACTGGGACTAAGCTCCAGCTCAAGKCAAGGAATCCTACGCTAGGCTGAGGTTATAGGGAAAACACACAGTCACAAGGAAGGAATTCTCTCCCAGGAACCACTCATACTCACTRCCCACATACTCTCCTTCCCCACATGCCTGTTCCACCCCAGGAGTATACACCTTCTCTGTCACCTAGACATTCCTTCAGCTGCTAACCTCCCTTTCCTTGGGTTTCAGCAATAGACCGGACCGAAAGTCTTTGGATTCTGTGGCAGCTACAGGGTTCCTTCCAGGAGTTTGCTCCTTCTTCTGTGCACTCTCTCACCTGGAGAGAATCACTCATAGGCCAAGCAACCTGTGCTTCCAACTTCAATAACCTCTCTCACCTGGAGAGAGTGTAGTACAAATTGGCCAACAAGACACACACATTCCAGCATTGCATGGCCACAACAGCCAGTAGGGAAAAATAAACACGATCTTTCCAACAGGCTCAACAATGACAGGATGGTCTCACGGTTATGGATTTGGGACAGAGATTCCACACACAGGCTCAATATGTTCTAACAGAGGATGCCTCGACTTTTCAGAAATCAACATAGGCTATCCCCGAAATCAACACAGACTTCTCCCCACTGTTTCAGAATTACACGAGGTCTCTTACAGAGGTCGGACGGGTTGACGCTCAGGCAGTTCGGTAGAATGGAGGAGGAACCCCCACCACATCTCATCTCAGCCGTTTTATTTGCATGGGCTTGGGTTGACACTTGTCACCCTTGAATCTGCATGCTTCCATCAGCGTGTGTTCCTCCCACCATTTGGAAGTCACATGTCCTTCCAAAAGAACTTAGGATAAAAACATATTACTCACATGTCTTTTGGAATAATATTAAAATATTATTCCCCAAGGACTTAAGTCCCTAGGCTCAACACTTAGCCCCTAGGCTCCACACTTAGCCCCATTTTCCCACCTTCCAGCCCCTCATCCCTTTCCCACTTTGTGGAAGCTTAGTCCCCCGTCACTCATTCATCGTGGTTGGTCTGCACGCGGCAGTGTTTATATTTTATCACTGTTCCGCATAAATACAGGTACAAAATCAGGCTCTTGGCCTTCAACACTTAGGCTCTCTGGCCTAACAATCACATAAGCCCACTAGCTTATATAAACTCGGTTCACCAGCCTATAAGACATATTTACAATTCATTTCATAAACAAGATTTACAATAGGGCTCGGCCTTGGGGACATTACAGATACACTCAAGACTCAACTTCTACATCACAAGGATTTGTCAAGAAACCAATCAGTTACGCAAATGCTCTGAAAAAATCATTAAGAAAAGAAGATAATAAGGCAAAGATGATACCATTGAAAACGGTTACACATAAACAGAAATCAATACTCCCTACTAGAGTAAAATATGACAAGAAAAATACAATCATCAAAAGGAATTCCCCTAAATATCTATTTAGTGGATATTGTTACTCTTGCAATAATTTTGGAAACAAGGCAATACACTACAAAGCTTATGGAAAAAAGAATCATACAAATTTCCAAAGATATAAGAACAATAAGTACAATATAGAGAAGAGAAACTATAACTCATTTTCTCCTATGCAAGACTTCAATAGTGAATGCCAAAAATGCAACAACTATGGTCACAAAACCAGTGAATGTAGATTGTCAAAATATGATAAAAAGACAAATATCTACTATAATCAAAAGGAATGGAAGAAAAAGAAAACAGAGTGCAATGTAGCCTTATATGAAATAAGTCAAGGATGTCAGTGGTATATAGATAGTGGATGTTCCAAACACATGATTGGAGATCAAATTAAATTTCTCAAGTTAAATAAGAAAGGAAAAGGAAAAGTAACTTTTGGAAATAACATGTCAGCCAAGATACTGGGAAAAGGCACTGTTAGTTTAGGAAATAATAAAAACAAAGGAGATGTACTTCTGGTAGAAAATCTCAAACCAAATATCCTAAGTGTAAGCCAGACATGTGATTAGGGTCACATACTTACTTTTGATTCTCAGGAATGTAAGATCAGAAAAAAGGACATTGGAAACCTAGTGGTAGTTGCACCAAGAACATCTAGCAATGTATACACCCTTAATATAGATGAAGAAGAAAAATGGTGTTTAATCCAAGTATATGAAAGTTGGCTATGGAATAGAAGGTTGTTACATTTAATCTTTGAAAACTTGATCAAATCCAACAAGAAAAAGAAAATTAGGGACCTGCCAAAAGTGATTAAGCCTTCAGATTCTATTTGTAAACATTGTAAAATAGGAAAGAAAACAAGAGTTAGGTTCAAAAAAAAGAGAATTCCACAACAAAACCATTAAAGCTTATTCACACATATCTAAGTGGACCAACTAGAACCAAAAGTACTTATGGTGAACAATATTTTATGTTGATTGTTGATGATTACACAAGATTGACATGGGTATTCTTTCTAAAAGAAAAATCAGAAGCCTTTGGTAAATTTAAAATATACAAAGCCCTTGTCGAAAATGAAACAGATCTCAAAATTAACTGTATGAGATCAGATAATGGAGGAGAATTCACCTCTAAAGAGTTCATTCAATTCTGTGAAAATCATGGTATCAAAAGACAGTTTTTAGCTCCCAAGACTCCTCAATAGAATGGAGTGGTAGAAAGGAAAAACAGAACAGTTCAAGAAGTTGCAAGAACCATGCTAAATGACCAAGCTTCCAAACAAATTCTAGAGAGATGCAATCTGCACATCATTCCACATACTTAATAGAGCTCATATACCCAACCATGACAAAACCCCTTATGAACTATGGTTTGGAAGGCCAGCATCTGTAAAACACTTTAGAACTTTTGGAAGTAAATGTTACATAAAGAATGATGAAGATAACCTAGGAAATTTTGATCCAAGATATGATGAAGGAATCTTCTTAGGATATTCATCTAATAAGAAATCATATAAATGTTATAATCTTAGAATACTAAATATAGTGGAAAGTGCCAATGTAAAGATAGATGATTTAAAAAAGAGCATATCCAAAGGCATTGATAAAAAATCTCAACAAGAAGATGATGATGTAGAATATCAGCAGGAAGATGATGATGTAGAATCTCAGCAAGAAGATGATAATAATGAAACATGGGAAAATGAACCACAAACCGATGAAGAAGACAATGAAGAAATTCCCTTTCCAAGAGTTCCATCAAAAAGAGTTCAAAAGAATCATCTTGAAATACATATTATTGGAGATAAAAGTGCAAGAGTGAAAACAAGAAGGAAACTCGCTTTTGACTCAGAACAAGAAATGTTATCCCTAATAGAACCTAGTTCAGTTAAATAAGTTGTCAAAGTTAAAGATTGGATAAAATCAATGAATGAAGAAGTAGACCAAATAGAGAAGAATCAGACTTGGGAACTAGTTCCAAGACCCAAGGACAAGAATGTGATAGGAACCAAGTGTATCTTCAAAAAAAAACTAAATGAAAATGGAGAAATTATAAAAAACAAAGCCATATTAGTGTGCAAAGGATATTCCCAAGTAGAAAGTATTGATTTTGAAGATACTTTTTCTACAGTAGAAAGACTTGAGGCCATCAGAATGTTCCTAGAATTTGCATGCTTCAGAAATTTCAAAATATATCAGATGGATATCAAGTTAGCATTCCTTAATGGAAAAATAGAAGAAGAAGTATATGTTGAGCAACCAGAAGGATTCATGTTATCAAAAACTAAGGATTATGTGTACAAGCTGAAAAAGGCCCTATATGGTCTTAAACAAGCCCCTGAAGCATGGTTCTCTAGGCTTGATCAGTACCTACAAAAAAAAGGATATAAGAGAGGGACTACTGACAGCAACCTATACATCAAATTTGAGTATAAAAACATGATTGTTGTGGTGGTATATGTAGATGACATCATATTTGGGAGTAATCTCACTACACTAAGCAGAAAATTTGCAACCAAAATGCAAGAAGAGTTTGAAATGTCTATGTTGGGAGAACTGTCATTTTTCTTAGCTTTACAAGTAAATCAAACAGAAAATGGAATATTTGTTTCCCAAACCAAATATATCAAGGAAATGTTGAATAAATTTCAAATGGAAGACAGTAAACCTATGAGTACTCCCATGGTCATTGGATGTAAACTAAGCCTAGAAGATGACTCACCAAAAGTGGACCAAACAATGTATAGATCAATGGTTGGAAGTTTTCTCTATTCAAAAGCAACAAGACCTGACATCATGCAGGTTGTAGGACTCGTGGGGAGATTTCAATCTGTACCTAAAGAAGTAAAAAGAATTTTCAGATACCTTCAAGGCACTCTAGAACTTGGATTATGGTATCCAAAAGATAAATACTTCAATCTAACTGCATATAATGATGCAGATTGGGTTGGTAGCATAGATGATAGGAAAATCACCAGTGGAGGAGAATTTTTATTAGGAAAAAGTATAATATCATGGTTGAGCAAGAAACAAACATCCACATCACTATCTACAGAAGAGGCAGAATACATTTTTGATGCATCATGATGCACACAAGTTCTTTGGATGAAGCAAACTTTATAAGACCTACAAATAAGTTATAATAATCCCATTACTATTAACTGTGATAACACTAGTGCCATAAGTATCTCTAAAAATCTAGTCATAAATTCTAAAACCAAAAACATCCCAATTAAATACCATTTCCTAAGAGATCAGGTTACCCAAAAAATAGTTAAAATAGTGTATGTAGACACCAAAGAACAGATTGCAGACATTTTCACAAAACCTTTTCCCCAGAGTACTTTTGAAAATCTTCGACAGAAATTAGGAGTAATTCAAAAACCTCATTAAAAACCATAAAAACGTATCAAAAGGGGCACATGGTTAGGGGAATAATTTCCAAAGGGGGAGCTAATAAAGATCCCCTCTGCCATTTCAGTCAAAAGGGGAGGAAATTGATAAGGGCAGAAATTTCAAAAAGAAAAAGGTTTCCATCAATGCCAAAGGAGGAGATTGTTGGCAATATTGTCATTGATGTCAGTAGTCAATGTCATTATGATGTGATGAGGACTTGTTATGAAAAGCATGCAGAAGAATCTACCTAAATCTCAGGAGAGGCAACGTATTAGATTTCATGAGATCAACGCAAATGTAGAAACACCATTGGGATCAAATTCCCAATAGATCAATGATCTCGATCAGTTAGAATCCAAGTACAAAACCAAAAATCTCAGATGGGAAAGCGCATTGCAGAAAAACAATCAGGATTGAAATACCAATAGTAAAAACCACAAAATAATCGAGGGAGAATGTTGTCCACTGATGTAGATTTTGGGACAAACCAGGACCGTCAGATCTGGAAGTTACTCGAGGTTTAATAGGGGAATCTCACTTCGAGAGAATTGGTAAGTGAGAGTGAAATAACCCAAAGTACTAAATGTTCAAATGAATCTAGACCATTGATCTAGAACTAATCACTTTCATTGGATCAAGGATTCACGAGATCCTGAAATAGATGAAATCCCAACAACCGTTGGATCATGTTGAGATTTTCACGTCAAAAATGGATCGTTAGATGAAGTTCAAGTTGTTCGAGGTTTATTCGGGGAATCTCACTTCAGGATAATTGAGAATTGGGAACGAATAACCCAAAGTCTCGAAGGCCGAAATGAATTTAGACCATTGATCTAGAACTGATCACAGTCATTGGATCAAGGATTCACGAGAACCCAAAACAGTTGAAATCTCAACAATCGTTGGATCGTGTTAGGTTGTTCACGTCAAAGAAGGATCATTATATGAAGTCAAGATGCTCGAGGTTTAGTCGAGGAATCTCACTTTAGGAGATTTGGGAAATGGGAGAGTATAACCCAAAGTCTCGAAGGATGAAATGAACTGATCACAGTTGTTGGATCAAGGATTCATATAAACTTACAACTATTAGATCTAGGAGGAGGACATGTGCCACGTCAAGATATCCACGTCACCAGACCATATAATCAAGGGCATGTGGTGTAATAAAATGGTGACAAGTGTCTAGGCCCAGTTGGAACTTTAGGTTACGTAAGTCACGAATCTAGGTGACACATGGAAGCCACTTGGCCAGTGCCAAGTTAGCAGTGATGTCAGCAAGTTACGTCACTCTGGGAGTTTGTCCTTCAAGGGAAACCAGCAACTACCTAAAGCTCTGAAGGTTCAAGTCTATGCTAACCATTGATCTAAGATCCTCTAGATTCTCACATGACTATTATATCAAAACATGACGTAAGAACTCCCATGTTGACTACTTCGGCGATGACGAACTCCAATGGAAATTGGAACAGCAATTACCTAGACCTTCGAACCCCCGAAGCGTTGAAGTGAACGAGAACCATCCACTCAACTACATATCAAGTCATGGTCATTGATTTGTTTGAAACCTATCAACAAGACAGGATTGTCCACCTACAGAAGAATAGATAGCGATCGTTCGATCTACTTTGGCGAAATTTACGCCGAAAGAATTGAATGAATGCAAAGACCGGAGTCTCGTAGTGAAAAAGAACCTTCCACTCAACTGCATATCAATTCATGGTCGTCGATTTGTTTGAAACCTCCAGACAAACCAAGATATTCCATCTACGGAGGAAAAAATATTGATTGTCTGATCTACCTCAGCAAAATGTACTCTGGAAGGTTGAAAGATTGCAGATGTTGGAAGTCATGAAATCTCGAAGTAAAAATGGTCGTCCATCTCAATATTTGATTAAGTCATAGCCAATGGATTAATAAGTGGAAGGATAGTGTAAGGATCAAAGATAAACCATTGATTTGGTTCCAGGAATCATGCTAACCATTAGATCCATCCTTGTGAGAGGTAACTACTTTGGAGAATTGAAACTTCGGAAGATTGGATGAGAGAGAAATCGCTCGAAGGTTGAATTACTGGAGGACTAGGTTCCATCCCCCGGTCATGGGTTACAAACACATAATCCATGAGGCGTTGGGTACATCTCTTAATTAATAATCACATGGTTTTGCGCATATGGTCACATGTAAATGGTTTGAAGGAAGTGCCTCTACAGGATTCAATTTCTGCAATATTTGCAGAGACATGGAATCGAGTTAAAAGAAATTGATTCATACGTGTGATCGATTTATGAAAATCACACTCACTAAATTAAAATCCTTCACAATAATGTTTGAATAATAATAGAGATTATTGTTAAGTTAAAATGAAGAGGTGTGATGGTCCAAACAAAGGGACATAATGCTTCATAGCTCACCCTAGTTAGAAGAGTATATAAACAAGAAATAATGGTGAGAATAAAGTGTCTATGTACTCCATATCTGAAGATCAAAACAACATCATACTCCAAGAAGAAGAACTGATGATTCTTATGAAGTGAGGGTGGAAAGGAGGAGCACGGAAGGATTCATATCCTTTAAGTGTAATTTAAGGGAGTTGGTGCTTCCTAGGTTTGGAGCCCTAAAGAAACAAGGGATTTGGTTCTTCCTAGGGTAGGTGCCCTAAAGAAACAATGGATTTTGTGCTTCCTAGGGTCGGTGCCCTGAAGAAGGGGATTTGTGTCTCCTATAGTTGGTGCTCTAAAAAGGATTGGTGTCTTTCACTATTCTTCATAAAATCCTTGTAATTATTATTAATTATATTTATATAATTGATTTTACAAACAATTTTATTGTTGATCTATTGTGGTAATTAACAAAATATAAAAGTAACTGCTAATTGTTGAAAAAGTGTAATATTTATTCACCCCCTCCCTCTCAGTATTCCAACATGAAGTCAAGGTGGATCGACAACTGGTCGAAGTCGAGGTGGATCAACCACAAGTCGAAAATCGAGGTTAGTCTACCAGTAAAGTCGAAGTCAAAGTTAGAGTTGGTTCAACATGGTAAAGGCATTGACATCAAGTCGAATATTTCAACCAACAATAGGTCGATAGGTGGGCATGTAGCAACCAACTAAATACCAAATGAAGGTTGACTGGTATTTAACGGGTAATACGACTTGGTAGTCAACTATAACAGAAGCTCAAGATTCACAAGATTTGTAGCCAATGATCTGCATGGATCTGTAACCATTTTTGGGTGCCATTTATTTAGGGTTTTCCCTATAGTAAATCCTATAAAGAGGCATGTTGTACGGACATAAAATATAATCAATGAATCGTAAGATAGCTAATATTTAGAGAAATCTTTAGATGTAGGTTGTTGGTCATGCAAATGTAAGTCAAAATGGATAAAGGGTTGTTCTTGCGTAAGAAATAGGGTATGATGTCGATGTGTCTTAGGTGTGGACTAAGGTTAGACATGTAACATTTTATTCAAATTGAATAACACAACAAGAGAGTTGAACACTCAAGGAATGCTAGTTTTCCCGGTTTGGGTTTCCAACGTAAAATCTTTGTGTACTGTCTGATTACTTTGTCATTTACATTCTTGATTAAATTCTTCCTCTCTTATGCTATGTTTAGTGTGGAAGTGTGTCTCATTTCCTGACATGTGGTATCAGAGCGAAGTTAAGCTTTGATGTATGGTATCAGATCTATATTTACCAATATTGAATATGAGAGATAAACCCTAGGTATAGTAATATTTGTAAGTCATAAATTGTGTTAAAGATCGTGTTAAAGAATGGCGAGCAGTTCGATAATAGAGATACAAAAATTCAATGGCCAAAATTTTGAGCTTTGGAATCTTAAAATGGAAGATCTTCTTGTAGATCGAGAACAATGGACAATAGTCTGTCCAGGTACCCAACTGACAGGCATGTCGATGGAAGAATGGGAGAAACTTGAAATAAGAGCAAGAAGTACGATTCAACTTTGTCTTGCAGATTCGATACTGTTGAATGTCTCAGGTGAATATTTGACTAAGAAACTATGGGACAAGTTGGGAATCTTATACCAATAGAAATCTATGGTAAATAAGTTGTTTCTCAGAAAGAAATTGTATCTTCTAAGAATGATTTATGGTAGTTTGGTGACTGAGCATTTAAATGTGTTTAATACCATTTAAGCCAATTATCATATGTGGATATTAAAATCACTGAGGAGAAGTCTATTCGCCTATTATATTCTTTTTCGGACTCTTGGGATAGCTTAGTCATGGCTATAGGGAGTAATACAACCACACTAGTGCTAAAAGACATGGTTTCTTCTCTATTGTCAGAAGAAATGAGAAGAAAGAACATGGAAGGATTGACCAAAGATACTTTAGTGGTGAGACGTCGACCGGTTGAAAGAGATAAAAGAAATTTCTCTGATATAAATTCTAAGTCGAAGGGTAGATATAAATCGTTGGTTCATTCGACAATAAGATGCTAGAAATGCGGTAAAGTCGGGCATTAAAAAAAGGACTACAAGTCAAGGGCGATGGAAGTCATTATAGGATCCAATGAGAAGCAGTCGACTTTGAGAAATACGACCCCGGACAAGGGAGGTGATGTGTACCTGGAATTGACTAGCACACAGTCAGATCAAGATGTTTGGTAGATCAAGTCAGGAGAATCTTATCATATGACACCACATAGAGAATGGTTTTGCGAATATGAATGATATGATGGAGGTGATGTGTTCTTGGGGGATGACTCGACAACCAAATTTTTCAGATGAGGAAGAGTTCAACTGATATTGTAGGATGGGAGGAAAAGAACCCTTCCAAGAGCGTTATACATTTAGGGTTTGGAAAGAAACCTAATATCTGTTAGCAATATTAGTGATGTTGGAGTGCACACTCTATTTCAGAAGGATTCGTGCAAGATGGTCAGAGGTACGATGGTATTAATGAAAGGAGTTAATATTGGAACCCTATGCAAGTTGCTAGAGAGTGTCAAATCGACTAGATGCAACAACATATTTGTTCTCGAAGTTGAATTGACATCAAATTTGACTCGACTCGACTCGAATCGGGATGATTCAATACAAACCAACTTGACAAGTCATCATAAATTCGACCCAACCATGCTATGGCACGAGAGGATGGTACAAATTTGAGAAAAATGACTTTTATCTATGCACAACAATGGTATGGTCAAAGGTTTTCCTGAATGTGGTTTATAATTCAACTTTTGTGAACATTTCATATATCGAAAACAAAGTCGGGTGAGATTATCATCTGGAGCAACAAGGAAAATGGGATTCTAGAATTGGTGCATAGTGATGTGTTTGGCCCGATTTCAGTGCCTTCACTTGGTGTATCCTTATATTATGTCTCCTTAATAGATGATTTTTCCAGGAAGACATGGATTTATTTCCTAAGGAAGAAATCACATGGTTTTTATAAATTCAAAGAGTTTAAATATCCTGTAGAAAACCAAACAGATAAGAATATTAAGGTGTTGAGCACTGACAATGGTGGTGAATTATATGGAAAATAATTTGATCAGTTCTTCAAGAAGTGTGGCATGGCATGCCAAACTACCACACCATATACCCCACAACAAAATGGAGTTGTCGAGAGAATGAATAGAATGTTGATGGACAAGGAAAGGAGCATGCTCAGTGGTGTTGGACTCGCACAAGAATTATGGGCGGAGGCAGTCGACACTACAATATATCTAGTGAATGTGTCTCATTCTTTGATGCTAGTCGACACGAATCCAAATGAGGTATGGTTAGTGTTATCAGATGAAGTTGTTCATGGTCGCAGGTGACAGACATGATCGTGAGTAAACAGGCTGGTGCAGTTTTCAGCAGCGAAGATCCCCCCCCCCATGTAGTTCAGTTTAGCGCCACCTCTAAACATGGTTGGAAGGAGAGTAAATCTTTGGCGGGGGAACTAAAATAGAAGGCACGCCCAGATTACAGATCGTGATTAGATCAATGGCCACCAATCATTTTGACGCCACAAGCTGCACGAGCGTTAAAATCCAAAGGCAGGCCTAAATCCAAACTGTGGTATTCTGGGGAGGCTACGTAGCAAAAGATGGTTCAGTTCGGGATAGAAAGCGATGTGGGTCCAAATCGCTTTCGACGGCCACTTCCATGTATAATTTTGAATCCAATAGCAACACGTGGTCGCTCGCTAGTCATCTAGCCGCTCTCCGATCCCGAGGAGGATTCATTTAATGAACAAGGACTGGTAGATGAAACCTCAACTCAGTCCATAAATATAAAGCATGGAAGTTATGGCTGAGGAGACAGAACTGTCAACCCAAGCTACCGCGATGGATGATTTCTTCTTGTAGGCCCATATTGATCTGAGCTTGCGTCTCACAGGAGGAAACACGCACAGTGTGACAGAAGGATGCACAGATGAAAACCCTTGTATGGGATATCTATATGACTCTCCTAGTGTTGTTCACTGATCTAAGTATAAATAGATCAGTTCAAGATTTTGTTATGGTCGTCGAATGGTTGAGCAGAGCTCGTTGTTTTTTAATATTTTAATACCAAAGTTGTTCTCTGGTTATGTATGAGACCTGAGACTTTCTTAGTAATAGAATTCATCTTCTTTCATCGTCTTGTTTACTGTTGTGGTGAAACACGTGTGCATGGATGATCCAGACAATTTGTTGTACTTGTATTGTAATGGAGGTTTGATTATAATGTTGATGTGCCCTGTTTCAGTATTCTCTTTTGTTGTCTTGTTTCCTCTTATGCTGAAATGATCATGCATGGATGATCCAGACGATTTATTACAGTTTCATTGTAATGGAGGTTTGATTATAATACTGCTATGATATATTTCAGTATCTTAAACTTGAGTTCAAGAGTGCTCTTATGCCTGAGTTTTTCTTCACCAAGCTGCTTGAAGGCCGGATTCTCATGGCAGACTTGTCCACCTTTCTCACTAATTATTCTCCCTTCTCACTTTTAACCTTAAACCACTGACTGAAGTTAATAAGGACCTCATTTCCCTATGCATTGTTTTTCCATTTTCTATGTTAAAACATTCTTGTACTGAGCTTTGTCCATTTGACCTCCACTCATAAACCTACCTCCACAAACATTTTGATGGGTATTGGGATTATCCTCTTGCAATCTAAGGGTGAGTCTCAGTGTTAACATTCTTGTTGCCACTGTCAGGGGAACGAATTGAAGACATTTCCCTGGGATTAAACAATAAAGAAATTCTGATTTTGAAGGTGCATCAGAAATCAGTACCTTGAAGATTGCAACTTGCACCTGGCGACTCCAATGTTTCAGTTGTGTCTCCTAAAGGTAGACACACGAGTTCTACTCCATAGTTGCCTTTGGAAACACCTAAAGTTGACCCAAAAAATATCATCAAGAAAGGAAATAACTCTCAAGAAGGGATTCCATCTGTTGTACTAGGTGATTCTGGTAATTTACATGATTCTCTGTTTAAAACTCCAGTAGTTGTATCTAGTTTCCAGAAGTTTAGATTTTGGAAGATTTCATGTTGAACTCCCCCCTTCTATTCTTCATTTGGAAGGAGAAAATTTTCAAAACCATGTTTCCCCTGATATTGTAAAGTGGTTTAGACCCAGGAGCTTAGAATATTTTCCCACTTTGGGTTTTCCTACTCCTCCTCCTCCTATAAAATGTGTTGTATCTAAAGAGGGGGAAACTTATTTTCTCTTGAACCCCATATAATTCTCCCCAAACACTCAGTCGTTTCCATTTTCCCCTAGAAACAAAGTTGCAGTTCTACCTGTCCAAGCTCCATCTCCCCCTTGTTCTCCTATAGTTCACATCCAAATGGAAGGTGTTAATATTCCTAGAAACAGAATGGATGTCATAGTGGCTTCTAGATATGCCCCTCTTGTTTTACCTCAGCCTATGAATTCCCTCCCAGTTGGAGACTACCTTAAGTATATGCCCAAGTTCACAGGGGAGGAAGACATAACTACAGAAGAACACCTTTCATCTTTTTATAGTTATGCAGATAATATTAACATTGAAAATGAAGATGTATGGATGAGAGTTTTTGTACAGGGCCTTGATGGTGAGGCTAGGAAGTGGTTTAGGGGTTTGACCCTTGGATCTATTGTTGGGATTGATTCTCTGGATGATTCATTCTTGAGGCATTGGGAGGATAAAAAATATTTTCTTTATTATATTACAGAATTTGGGTCACTTAAGAGGAAAGAAGGGGAATATGTTTCAGACTTCTCAAAAGTATTTAATAAGATGTACAATAATATTCCCACTGAAATAAAGCCTACAGAAACCTCTACCAAGATTACTTATGCCAGTGCTTTTGACCCTGATTTTTTTGTCTTGTTGAGAGAAAGAAGAGCTACCTCTTTACCTCATATGCAAGATGCGTCCCTTGAAGTAGAATCTAATATATTGGTAGCTGACAAACTTAGGAGTAAATATGATAGAGACGAAAGAAAAGGTAGGGTTGAAGCTTCAACCTTTGATTACTCTATTTCCCACCCTCTAGTGGATGAAATGAAAAAAATGGTAAAATCACTTTCTACGGAAATGGAGAAATTGAAATTTGGAGGAAAGAAGAGCTATCGGAACCCCCAGAATGTTGATAATAGGGGTAATTTCAGAAGACCAAATAATTCCCCTCAGATCATCCAAAGAGATCAAATAAAAAGGGATAGGGATGATCAAAAAATCCAAGCCCCTCTCCAAAATAACCTTGTTACTGATGAAGAAGCAGAGGAAGAAGATGTAGATACTGAAATCCATTATCTTGGTGACACCTCTTCATATCCTCATTTAACCCAGTCTGCATATGAAGAGGATATCATGGGTAGCCAACTAAATGAGTTTACCAAAGGGGAAAGGACCAGTGGCAATCCAAATAGATACAACCTAACTTCAAAGCTGAAAGAGGGAAATCCTAAGATTTTTTATCAGCCTACTAGAACAAAGAATCCTGCTAAGGATGTGGTAGCTAGAATCAAAGAAAAAGAGGCACAAAAACCCCAGACAATGGCTAATATCCCTACCCCGGAAGTTAAGGAGATTATGAAACCTTCCTCCTCTTTTAGCTTTGAGAATGAGATTCAAAAGATTAAAATCCCTGTACCTTTTTCGGAGCTAGTTAAGAATGAGGATTTCAAAAGGTACCTTTCCAAAATGCTACAACCTAAACCTTCATCTTATCCCACTAATTCAGTTAACCTCCAAGATGAAAATCCACTTGTCATACTAGGACATTTGGTAGAGAAAAGGGATGACTCTTCCCCTCCTTTTTATACTTCATTAAACATTCATGATAAAGTGTTGCACAAGTGCTTGATGGATTCAAGTGCATCTCATAATCTCATGCCTAATACTTTCATGGATGAGCTTGGGTTGGAGGTTACAAAAACCTACCATGAACTATACTCATTTGATTCTAGGAAAGTGAAGTGTCTTGGGGTTATTAAAGACCTAGTTGTCTCCTTGTTCCAATTTCCAATGAAAAGTGTGGTTGTTGGCACAGAGGTAGACCCAGGGTTCAACTCCAAGAGCGCACCAACAAGCCCTAGCTGTTGGACCTCTTGGCAACACATGCGAGGCAGATGCAGTCTTACCCGAAGCAGCTATGAGGGGGTTGCAGGACAAATATGTCTACAACGAAAGGGGATATAAAGTAGATCGATTACCAGAGCAACACAACATTTATATATCACTTACCAACTTAGCTCTACTCTGCACAACTATCTATCAGATCTAACACAGTAATGCAATAACAGTATATCAAAGGGAAAAGAACATAGCATCAATCACACACAACACAAGGTATACGTGGTTCATCCTCTCTCTAGGGCTACGTCCACAGAACTGTGCTTTATAATATATTAAGATGAAGCATACAGTTCTTATCTGCGCTCTTAGATAGCAGATCTTCTTTCTCCTACTCTCTATCTCTCCCCTCCCTGTGCACCTAGCTGCAGGGTTGATCTTCGCACCCAGATGAAGATATTACAATACCAGAAGGCTCTACACTTAGCACTTCTCTCACACACAATAACCTTCACTCGTTCACACGATAACAAAGACAATAACAACATCCATAACACCAACAACAACAGCCCATCCCAGGTCCTTTAGACCTCTATTTATACATTACAATAGTTCTCAGACACATTTAGGTTAAAACCTAAGTATCAAAACCCTAGATACCAAAACCCCTAGGTGTCTAATACCCTAGGTCAACTTGATCCGCGTTTTCAGGGCTTCGCCGGCCTGTCTTTCCTTCCTTCTCGCGCGGTGCTCCAAAGAATACAATAGTGGATTTTTTCACTTGATGAGTTGTCCACGATCCATATTCCTTGTTGATCTATCATCCTCGTTCTCTTTGTCCAACGTCTTTCTTTCTCTTGCTCCGCTCCATCTTTTTTGCTCTTTTTCTCACTTCAACCCAATAACAGTCACTGTGTCTTCCGCGTAGTTCGTGTTTTTCCTTTTCTTCCTTGATCTTTGCTTGCTTCCATAACCAAGGGCCAACATGCTCCCAAAACTCACCTGTGACTCGTCCTGAGGCACTTCAGATATGATCCCTCTACTTTGCTTCATCTTCAAACTACGCAGGGAAACCTGTGCTTCCAGATCTAGTCCTCCCTTCCACCCTTGTGCAGACTGTCTTTTCTGTGTCTAGTACCCAGTTTCAACTGCACCTGGTACCTAGACCCTTATCCTCATGTTTTTACTGAGAACTGTGAGGCAGTTGGTTTTCATAATACAACTTTAGCCAGCTCTCATTCACCAAACCTTCCTTCCACTCTCCATTCAAATTCTTCAAATGTGCAGCTCCTCCTTCTGTAACATAGGAAACCTCATATGGCCCAAGCCAATGCATTTTGAACTTCCCAGGATGCTTCATGAACTTACTGTCATATACTAGTACCAGATAACCTTGCTTAAATACCTTCTTCTTGATGTGTTTGTTGTCGTTGGCCTTCTCTCTTTCTTTCTGGACCTACTAATGAGATTCTGCAATAAATTTTTCTTACTCCAGTTCGACCAACTGTGCAAGCCTCTCTTGAACAGTAACAGTGTCATCCATACCTGTAAAGGTAGAGATTCTTAATCTTGGTACCAGATATTCCATTAGGAAAACGACTTCAAGACCATACACCAATTTAAAGGGGGATTGCATTGTTAGCTTCCTGCAAGTGGTTCTATAGGCCCATAATATTGATAGTACTCTTAAATCCTAGTCGTCTCTATTGGCACTGCAATTATTCGTTAGTGTTGTCTCCAAGATCTTGCTGAATGCTTCAACTGTCCCATTCACTTGTGGATGGTAAGGTGTGCTCTTCTAATGATGAATTGTAAATTCCTCAGTCAAGGCTTCAATTTTTTTATTAATGAAATGTGTGCCATGATCACTCATAAGGATCTTCGGGCATCCAAACCTAGTTATGGTGTCATCAAATATGAAGCGCGTAGTTGTAGTGGCACTACATTCATTAATTGCTCTTGCTTCGGCCCATCTGGTCAAATATTTTGTCGCAGTAATTATGTACCTTGCTCCTGTGCGCTTTCCTGGTGGGTTTATAGGTCCCACGAAGTCAATGGCCCATTTCTCAAATTCTTGTAGGGTCAAATGTGGTGCTAACAGAATTTCATCTCTTCTGGATGGTTTCTCAACTCTTTGGCATACATCGCAGGCTCTGTAATAGTCCTTAGCGTCTCTGTGTAAGGTACACCACCAAAGGACAGCTCAAAGAACCTTTTGCGCAGTGGCTTTCCCTGCATAGTGTCCTCCTACAATGCCTTCATGAGCTTTGGCGAGGATTAATGGTATTTCTGACTCCATAACACACCTCCTCGGTATCTCATCAGGTCATGTCTTATATAGTTGTCCCGCTATAAGTGAAAATTCTGCAACGCGCACTACTAGTTGTTTCTTCTGGGTGATTGTATATTCACTCAGTTCCATTGTTGTTGACGGGAACTAGACTATCTCTGCGAAGTGTTCATCAATCTTTCTAATGGCTAGCAGTTGTGCATCCAGTAGTGTATCCTCCAAACTAGTGGGCTCTTCTCCATGTTCCAACCTCAACAAGTGGTCAAGACCTTTGTTCATTCTCCCTGGCTTAACTACGATCTCAAAATCATATTCCTGAAATAGAAGAAGCCATCTGCATATTCTTCCCCCCAACATTGTCTTGTTGACTAGGTATTTGAGCATGGAGTGATCATCCCAACAAGTAGTGGCAGAAATTCTGCAACGCATACACCATGGCTAACCCTTCTCTTTCAGTGGTGGTGTAATTGATCTCAGTTGTTGATAGCTTCCTGCTAGAAAAGGATAACGGGAAGTTGATGTCTCCTATTCCTGCTTGTGATAACACAGCTCTTAATGCAGTAGAAGATGCATCAACATGCACATGAAACTCCTTACTCCAATATGGGAAAACCAAAATAGGCACAGTGACCATTTTCTATTTCAGTGTGTCGAAGCTCTGTTGGCATTCTTTTGTCCAGTGAAATTGACATTATTTCTTCAAAAGCTTCTCCATGGGTGTTTTAATCTGGGCATAGCCTTTAATGAACTTCCTGTAATATCTTGTGTGTCCCAACGCATTACGCAGTTGTTTGACTGAAGTAGGAGGGGTTATATCAACTATGATGGTGATTTTAGATGGATCTACCAGCAATCCCTTCTTGCATACAATATGACCTAACAACACTCCAAATGGGGAAAAAAAATGCACTTTTTCAGGTTTAAGGCAATCTGACACTGCCTGCACTTGTCCAACATTAGCCTTAAACATTCGATATTATTTTTCAATAAACTAAAACAGTCCAATCATCAAAGTATGCTTCTAGAAACTTATGTAGGAACTCCTCGAATGCTTCGACTACCACCCTGGAAATGATGGTTGGGGCATTCTTCAATCCAAATGGCATCACTATATACTAGTAGGATCCCCATTATGTTGCAAATGTGGTCTTATGGCGATCTTCCTTGGCAATCCAGATATGATGGTATCCTAAAAAACCATCTATAAAAGAATATACATCCTAGCCTCCCACATTGTCTAACACTTTGTCAGTGAATGGTGTAGGGAAGGGGTCATGCATACAGGCATCGTTCAGCTTCCTGAGATCTATGTAGATATTGATCTCTCATGTATTCTTGTCTTGTATCACCATAGGGATAATCCATTCTGATTCTTCGACAGGTTCTATAATCCCTGCTTCCAGCATTCTGTCGAGCTCAATCTTCACTTTCTCCTTATATTTAGGGTTATATCTGTAGGGTCGTTGTTTGACTGGTCTTACATCTGGTTTCAAAGGGATCCTCATTTATCCCATAGGCCCTTTAATTCCCTTCATATCAATGAACTTGGTCGGAAACAAGTCCTAATATTCATACAGTAACTCTGCTATCTTGTCAATAGAAGAAGCATCCCAATAATCTCCAACATTTTCAAGCTTCGGTGTCTGTTCTATCCCAATATTGACTTTATCAATCTTGATTGGTTGTCTAATAAATGGTACCTCAACTCCTGGTCCTTCCACATCTCTCTAGCCTTTTGTTTATGTGATGTTCACCTTCCTAGGATCATCATTGATGTTGTAGCAACCTTGCAGTTTCTGGAGAGGCGCGGTCCATTCATCCTCTTTTTTCTCCAAAGGGAGGCTAGGTGCCTCCTCGAATATTTTTTTTCTTACAATCTGTAATGCTTTATATACTATAGGATATTGTCGAAAAAAAAGGTAGTGACAAAGTTTTGAGTCATACCTTCCCAATCTATAGTAATGAGGTGTAGTTCTGCTTGAAGGTACCAGTTGATAGGGATATTTTCCAGTGTGTTTATGAATTTGTGCACCCACTTCTCTTGAGGAATATTTCTCCAGGCTTCCTCACAACTTCGCACATGGTCTTTCGGGAAAATTTGACCTGTGTACCTAACTTCGTAACCGTCTAATTGTGTTGAGAAGTGTGTTGTCATCAGAGTACGACATTGTACCCATTCTATAATGTTGTTTTTATGTGTCCCCCACCATATTGTTGGTGTGGCTTTCAAGGCCTCATCCATTTCCAACAAGCATTGTTGCATTGGTACACTTTCTTCAAACTCTGACAAGAAGGTTTCTAAAGGATTCAAACCATCAAAGGTGGGTAAGTTACTTACTATTGTGTTGATCTAGCGTACTTCTCTGGCTAATATAACACAGATCCTTGTAGATACTTCATACATTTTGTTCTGTCAGTTCTCCAGTGCTTCTTCTAAGTCTGATGAACATGTGTTATCACTTCGCCAGCTCAAATTTCCATCCACTGTAGGATTAATGTAATCTTGTTGTCTGGCTACTAATTTGTATATGTTTTCCAGTTCGTATGCACGGTCCTCTTCTCTGATGGTATCAGTGTATCGCTGACTTTCATCATGATCTAACGGTGCGATGACCCTAAGGCCATATCCTTCAAACATCATTCGTCTTTTCTTTAAATCAACCACAGTGGAATTATTGAAAGCCCAATCAATTCCTAACAGCGCAGGGTAAGGACAGTTATCATCAACTATCTCAATCACCTCGAAGTCTGCAAATGTCCTTACTCTATCGATGTCCACAGGGACATGTTCCAATATTCTAAAGGGGCTTACTGCCTACTAATTATCCATCCTAAGCCTGATAGGGGAATAGATCAACTTAGGTTTTCCCATCAGTGCCCAATTTTTCTTCGTCATGACATTGACCTCTAACCCTAAGTCGAGGACCACATAGTCTATATCATACTCTCCAATTTGAGAATTTAGATGTAGTTCCTTATTTTTCCTTCTCTTCTTGGATAGTTGATGTACTTCTTTATTCATTAAAGGATCTACCCTTCCTAACTCATATTGTCTGACCAAATTTTGCATTTCTTGTATGGCTTTCTCATCTTTAGTCAACTCTATAAACGTATACAAGAAATTGACAAGTTTACTTGCCTCTTTTCCATCTTCGGGTGAAGCAGACTGATCGAATGCCAAAGGTATTCCACATTATCTTAATTTTGGTCATGTCTTCGATGAAGAGCCTTGGTCTCCCCTGAATTCTCTACTTGCCTCCTCGAACGTTTGTTTTTCTTTATTTGCATCAAAAGTTTGTGTCTTCTCTGCAGCTTTCCTGACTCCTGATTCTTCTGTAGTTTCTCCTTGGATTATTCTGTTTTCTCCTGTAACAACGCCTCCTCGAGTGATAATAGCGACTCTAGTGTCTCCTCCGCGAGGTTCTTCTTTGATCAATTGTATCTACGGGTTCTACTGAGGTCCCATTTCTATTGAAGTTTAGCCAAAAATGTTGGACATTCCTTGATAACATGCTCGAATGAATTACAATAGCTGCAAGTGATATAATGGTTCCGATAGTCCCTTGCAAGTGTCCTAGTTGTGTGCAGTTATAACAGATTATCTGTCCTCGACCTTGACCCATACCTCTTCCTCTTCCTCTTCATCGAAATACACCACGAGGGTTTAATTTTCCTCTCCTAGCAGAGTTACACTGCGTAGTGTTTCCTTCTTGTTGTACTTCACCTTGAATCTTGTATATATCCCTTAACCTTTCATGCATGAGATCGTAAGCCCTACAATCCCTATCATCATGTCCCACGGACTTGTAGAACGTGYAGTACAAATTTGTGGGTGTATGAACTTATTTTTGCATGTAGTAGCACTCACCAGGGTGATGTCTATTTTTTCATACYTTGCACCAAGGTAGGATAACTTGTTTCAAGGGGCTCGGAGCTCTAGAGGCCAATTATTCATGGAATAGGGGACAGTGTTCCTTGTCATGGCCTTCTGATATGCATATGACACACCAGATGTCTTCTCTTTTATMTTTTCCCTTATCTATCTTCATATCTTCGACCTGCAGAGACAAACTGGTTAACTGACTCAAGATTTGACTCATACCTGAGCTGGATTCTCCCATAGGGGTTGATTCTAGCTTCATGGCGATATCCAGTGCCTCGGCCTGCGAAGCTATATTCTGTTGCATCATAGGAACTCTGATGTGTGGTAAGAGGGAAATAATGAACCATTCCTTGTTCTTCTCATCTGGGATTTGAAAACTCAGATGTCCTATCAAGGTCTTGAATCTTTGATCGAATTCCCATACCGGTTCATCTATTATCTGCTTGATTTATTTCAATTTTGTAATGCACTGCAATTCTGACTTAGGTTTATTGAATTCAGCATTTAGCAAAGTCTTAATATCATTCAATGGTTTAGGTGTATCTCTTTGGACAAATTTCATATACCAGCTCAGTGCGCGATCTCTTAGGGTAGTACTGAACTGAGCTCGTTTGACAGCTTCATTGGTGATATTCTTAATACTCCACACAGCTTCATAGAGAAACCAGTGTTGTTCAGGGTCTTTAGATCCATCTCCTCTAAAAGTGGGTAATCTCATATCGTCTTCCATAGATATTCCTAGGTTTCCAGACTGAGTGTGTGATGTAGTGACAGTGCTCTGATGACTTAGGTTACTCTGGTTACTTGAGGCTGGTGAAACAACAGGAAGAGTATTGATACTTACTTTGATAGTCGGTGTAGTTCTTGAAGCTTCTGGCTCTTCTCGACGAGGTTCCTCTGTCCTAGCAAATTCTGAATTCTCCTCATCTGTCAGATCTGCCTCTTCTCCACTGTAGAAACCCTCATCCCCGTAGTTCTGCTTAAATAGGTTCGCAAGATGAACTTCTTTGAATGCTCTCCCACTGTGTGTATGTCCAACCTCTATGCCGCTGTCACTATCTGAATTCTTGAACATTGGCCTTTTAGGATCCTTCTAACTACTGTATCTTCAATATGTTTTTCTCATGTGATAGCATCTTGATCCTCAACTTCAGAAAATGTAGAAATTTTCTTCTGGGTCCCTTAAAGAAATATCTCTTGGCTTGGCTATATGACTCTACTCTGTCAACATCAAACTCGGTGATATACCCTCCAATGGTACTATCAAACCAGTGGTTTATTTCTCTTGACACAGATTTAACAACTCTCTTTACCTTCTTGATCAGCGTCAACGTCCAAACCACAGGTGGCCTAGATCTTATCTCAGATTGGGTATCTTCTAACCTAGATAGCCACTCATATAGCTCCTGATGGATTCCTCGAAAGAAAATTTCGTGTATATCAGTAAAGATATATCTCTCCAACCAATCCTCTGTACTAAGATTAGGGTTCTTGTTCTGGGCTTCAATGAAGTCCTTTTCTTGGTCTTCTATCCACTTTTGAATCTTTGTCTTCAATGGAAACCACCTTGACATTCCCTCAAGAAGATTCTGGTCCCAGAAACGGAACCATTTGTTGGCACAGGGGAAGACCCAGGGTTCATCTCCAAGAGCAGACCAACAAGCTCTAGAAACTGGCCCTTTCGGCAACACCTGCGAGGCAGATGTAATCTCACCCGAAGCAGCTATGAGGGGGCTGCAAGACAGATATATCTACAACAAAGGGGAATATCAAGTGGATCGATTATTAGAACAACACAACATTTATATATCACTTACCAACTTAGCTCTACTCTGCACAATTATCTATCAGATCTAACACAGTAATGCAATAATAGTATATCAAAGGGAAAAGAACATAGCATCAATCACACACAACACAAGGTATATGTGGTTCACCCTCTCTCTAGGGATACATCCACAGAACTTTTCTTTATAATATATTAAGATGAAGCATGCAGTTCTTGTCTGTGCTCTTAGCTAGCAGGTCTTATTTCTTCTACTCTCTATCTCTCCCCTCCCTGTGCACCTAGCTACAGGGTTGATCTTCGCACCCAGATGAAGATATTACAATACTAGAAGGCTCTACACTAAGCACTTCTCTCTCACACTATAATCCTCACTCGTTCACATGATAACAAATACAACAACAACATCCATAACACCAACAACAATAGCCCATCCCAGGTCCTTTAGACCTCTATTTATACATTGCAATAGTTCTCGAACACCTTTAGTCTAAAACCTAAGTGTAAAAACCCTAGATACCAAAACCCCTAGGTGTCTAAAACCCTAGGTCAACTTGACCCACATTTTCAAGGCTTCACCAGCTTGTCTTTCCTTCCTTCTTGCACGGTGCTCCAAAGCATCCAATACTGGCTTTTTTCACTTGTTGAGTTGTCCACAATCCATCTTCCTTGTTGATTTGTCATCCTCGATCTCTTTGTCCAATGTCTTGCTTTCTCTTACTTCGCTCCATCTTTTCTTCTCTTTTGCTCACTTCGACCCAGTAACAGTCACTGTGTCTTCCACGCAGTTCGCGTTTTTCCTTTTCTTCCTTGATCTTCGCTTGCTTCCATAACCAAGGGGGAATAGTGGTCATGGATATTATGGTGGTTGTTGTCCCCCCTAAGTTTGGAATTCTCTTGTCTAGATCTTGGAAAAAAATATTAGGGGGAACTTTGCAGATGGATATTTCATATGCCACCATTCCTATGTTTTGGGGGGAACATAGATTGATTTATAGGGAAGCATAAATTTCTTACATTATCAATGATGAATAAAATCCTACCAACCACCCCATTTTTGCAATTGATATTTATTTAGGAACCAGTATGTTACAACTCACTGATGCTCCTCAAACACCTATTGAAATAAGAAAGAATCATGTTGCCTCTTGTGAAAATCCTCCTCCCAATACCTCTATTTGGAAGATGTTTTTTGATGGAGCCTCTTCTAGGGAGAGTGTTGGTGTTGGGGCAGTCTTTATTTCCCCTGCCCAAGAGACGATATCTTTGTCTTACAAACTTGAATTTGAAACAACAAACAATGTGGCAGAATATGAGGCTCTTGTTTTTGGTTTGGGGGCTGCTAAAGACATGAAGATTGAAGAGCTAGCAATGTTTGTATATGTCGAGCTGATTGTTCATCAAGTCAAAAATATGTATCAAGCTAAGCACCCCAGGTTGAGGGCCTACAGAAATGAAGTTTGGGATCTTGTTGATAGTTTCTTCTTAGATTTTCATATCTCATTTGTTCCCAGAGAGGAGAACACTATGCCAGATTCCTTGGTTGTTTCAGCAAGTAAGTTCAGGGTTCCTTTTCCCCCCAAACTCAAGTATGATGTGGAAGTAAAGTATAGACCATCTATTCCTGACAATGTCAAACATTAGAAGGTTTTTGAGGATGATCTTGAGATAAAAATATTTCTTGAGATTGTGAGTGAATTTTCTACTTTACATATTGATCAAGATTAGGATACTGAATAAATCCCTCATGCTGATATTTTTCTGAATAAAATTGATGATCATCATATAGTTCAGTTGCCCAGTAACCATATTCCAAAACAAATTGTCCTCTTGGAGAGATTGTTTGACAGAAATGATGTGGCTATAAAGATTAAAGGTTCAACTGAAAATGATGATGTGATTGATTGCAATATAGGAACAGAAGAGGATCCAAAGTATGTTAAAATGTCTAGCAGCTTGTCAAAGGAACAAAGGCTTGTCTAGCAGCTTGTCAAAGGAACAGATGATGTGATTTTGAAAGAGTTTGTTGATGTGTTTTCTTGGAAATATGAATATTTAAGAACTTATGATACCAACATCATTGAACATAAGATCCCTTTGAAAGAGGAGATCGGGCCTTTTAGGCAGAAACTCAGACAGATAAATCTCATGTTGCTGCCTATTATGGAAAAAGAAGTGAAGAAGTTGTTGGATGCCCAGATCATCATTACTTTGAGATATTCAGAATGGGTGGCTAACTTGGTGCCTGTGAGGAAGAAAAATGGGGAAATCAGGTTATGTGTTGATTTCGGTAATTTAAACAGAAGCTCCAAGAAAGATAACTACCCCTTTCCAAAGATGGAGCACATTTTGCAGAGAATAATTGGTTCATCCAGGATGTCTATGATTGATGGTTTCTTTGGCTACAATCAAATCTTTTTATTTCTTGAACATAGAGAGAAGACATCTTTCACTACTCCTTGGGGCACATTCATGTATGCTGAAATGCCCTTTGGTTGATGAATGCAGGAACAACCTTCCAGTGAGCCATGGACATCGCCTTTGTTGGGGAGAAAGACAAATTTGTAGTCATCTATCTGGATGACATTACAATGTTCTCAAAATAAAAGAGCATTGTCATCATTTGAAGAAGGTATTCCTGAAATGCAGAAGGTTTGGTCTCTCCCTCAATCCTAAGAAATCTTTGTTTGCTATGAAGGAGGGTAAATTATTTGGGCATATTGTGTCAACAGAAGAGGTAATAATTGATCCAAGTAGAGTAGAGGCCATTCAGACTGTGTTTTTTCCCACATCTAAGAAAGAGGTTCAGTCTTTCTTGGGTAAAATCAATTTTCTAAGAAGGTTCACCTCTAATTTTGTTGAGTTGGTTAAGCACATTACATCCATGCTTAGAAAAGGAAATGAGGTGAAATGGAATTTTGAGGCTCGAGAATATTTTGATCAGATCAAAAAGGCTTTAGTTGAAACACATATGCTCATCATCCCTGACTATTGTAGGGAATTTCTGATATTTTCTTTTGCCTAATTTGATACAATGGTTGTTTTTTTTCTACAGAAAAATGGAGAGGGATTAGAGAAGCCTATTTCCTTTTTCAACAAAGCATTGAGGGATGCAGAAATGAGATATGATATCATGGAGAAGAAGGCATATGCTTTGGTCAAAGCCCTCAAGGCTTTCAGAATATATGTTATGCATTCAAAAAGAGTTGCATATGTCCCCTCAGCCTAAGTGAAAGATATATTGATTCATCCTAACATAGATGGAAAGAGAAGCAAATGGATTGCTAAAATTTTGGAATTTGACCTTGAAATAAAGCCCACTAAATTGGTGAAAGGCCAAGGATTGGCCAAGTTTTCAGCTGAATCAAATTGCAAGTCTTTGGGGGTTAATTTCATGAACATAAACTCATAAAATAAGCAAGTTGAGATTGTTGATAAAGGCTCTCATGTCAACCCCAACTTGGCAGAATGCACTTGGTATAAAGACATCGTATATTTTCTGCAGAAGTTGTGGCCTCCTGATGGCTTGGACAAGAACAAGGTGAGAGCTTTGAAACTCAAAGAAATCAAATATTGTCTCATTGATCGGGTTTTGTATTGGAAATATACCCTTGGAGTTCTTTTGAGATTTCTAGATCCACAGGAGGCCCAAAGGGCCATAACTGATTTTCATGATAGCTTATGTGGGGGCCATCATTTTTGGAGGACCACAGTTTATAAGATCCTCAGAGATGGGTATTTTTGGCCCAACCTTTTTACTGATGTATGTGCAAATATTAGAGCTTGTGACAAATGCCAAAGTTTTTCTAGAAAGAAGCAGCTCAAATCTTTTCCTTTCAAGACTGTGGTGGTTTCTGGACCTTTTCAGTAGTAGGGTCTTGACTTCATTGGAGAAATCCACCCAAGATCAAGTGGTCAGCACAGGTGGATTTTGACTGCCACCGGTTATTTCACCAAGTGGATAGAATCCATTGCTACAATAATTTCATCCCACAAGGTAATCATTAGCTTTCTTTAGGATATCATGTCCAGATTTGGTTGTCCAAGCAGGATTGTTACTAATAATGTTGCCTCCATCAAATTTGAACCATTGATCAAGTTCTATGAATAGTATGAGATTAAATTATTCCATTCTACTCCTTACTACCCCCAAGGAAATGGTTTGGCAGAGTCCTCTAACAAGAGCCTCATAAATATCATCAAGAAATTGTTAGAAGACAACAAGAAAGCATGGGACTCAAAGCTAAAATTTTCCTTATGAGCTGACAGAGTTACAATAAAGAGGTCACTTGGTGGTTCCCCTTTTCAGCTTGTATATGGGGTTGAGACTATCTTTCCTACTCATCTTTCCTTGCTTGTGGAAAAATTCCTCCAAGACTACCAAGGAGAACCTAATGATATGGTCAGGAGGATACAACAGTTGGTAGAAGTGTAGTAGTCCAGAGAGCAACTACTTGATAAAGATCAAGACCATCAACAAAAGATAAAATGATCCTTTGACAAGAAGGTAAGCAAGGAATATTTTAAGTTGGGTGATCTAGTGCTCAAGTGAGATGCACCCAAGAAAGACAAAGGAAAACATGGTAAATTCGAAGCCTTATGGATTGGTCCTTTCAAGATATTTGAGGTATTTTCAAATAACACTTATAAATTGCAGAACTTGGAGGATTCCGAAGTTTTTGGTAGCCCTATCAATGGGCACTTTCTAAAAAAAATATTTTTCTTAAGCCATGATTGGATTTCCATCCATTGTAAATACCACTTTCTCTTTGATTTATGTTTGAATAAGTGACCCCATGACCCAAAAGCTAAGGCACTGAAACTACTTGTTCTTGGCAGCTCACAGGGAGCATGTCATCTGCTATGGAGCCAATGTTATCATATGAGGTTGTTGAGGGTTGCAGGTGATAGCCATGAGTGTGGGAAAATAGGTAGGTGCAGTTTTCGGCAGCGAAGATCCCCCCCATGAAGTTCATTTTAGCGCCACCTCTAAATGCGGTTAGAAGTATTCCATAGTTGGAAGGTGAGTAATATTTTGCGGGGGCGCTAAAATAGTAGGCACACCCAGATCGTAGATCATGATCAGATCAATAGCCACCAATCATTTTAGTGCCACAAGCTGCACGGGCGTTAAAATCCAAAGGCGGGCCAAAATCAAAATCGTGGTATTGTGGGGAGGCTACGTGGCGGAAGATGGTTCATTTCAGGCCCGAAAGCGATGTGGGTCCAAACCGCTTTCGAAGACCCCGAAATCACTTGCGCGTATAATGTCGTATCCAACAGCAACATGTGGTCACCTTCTAGTCGTCCAGCCCCCCTCCAATCCCGACGAGGATTCAGTTAATGAACAAAGAATGGTAGTTGAAACCTCAGCTCAGTCCATAAATAAAAAGCATGGAAGTTATGGCCAAGGAGACAGAACTATCAGCCCGAGGTACCATGATGGATGGTTTCTTCTTGCAGGCCCATACTAATATGAGATTGCGTCTGACAGGAGGAAACACGCACACTCTGAAAGAAGGATGCACATACGAAAATCTTTGGATGGGATAGCCAGATGACTCTCCTAACAGTGTTTACTGATCTAAGTATAAATATATTAGTTCAATATTTTGTTATAGTCGTCGAATGGTTGATCAAAGCTCCCTATTTTTTAATATTTTGATACCAAATTTGTTCTCTGGTTATGTATGAGACCTGMGACTTTCTCAGTAATAGAAGTCAGCTTCTTTCATCATCTTGTTTACTGTTGTGCTGAAACACTCGTGCATGGATGATCCAGACGAGTTGTTGTAGTTTTATTGTAATGGAGGTTTGATTATAATTTTTTTGTGACTTGTTTTAKTATTCTCTTTYGTTTTCATGTTTCCTCTTATGTTGAAATGCTYGTGCATGGATGATCCAAATGAGTTATTATAGTTGTATTGTAATGGAGGTTTGATTATAATAYTGTTGTGATATATTTCAGTATCTTAAACTTGGGTTCAAGAGTGCTCTTATRCCTAAGTTTTTCTTCACCAAGTTGCTTGAAGGTCGGATGCTCATGGCAGACTTGTCCACCTTTCTCACTAAGTCTTCCCCCTTCTAACTTTTAACCTTAAACCATTGACTGAAATTAATGAGGACCTCATTTCCCTATGCATTGCATGTCATATTTATGTGTTAAAACATTCTTGTACTGATCTTTGTCCATTTGACCTCCACTCATAAACCTACCTCCACAAACATTTTGATGGGTACTGGGATTATCCTCTTGCAATCTGAGGGTGACTCTCAGTGCTAATAGTCGGGTAAGAAAACTTCAGTTTCACATCTCAAAGTATTTGACTGTGGTGCATTTGTGCATGTTCCCAAGGAAAAGAGGAGCAAGTTGGACAATAAGGCAGTCAAATGTATTTTCATTGGATACAAAGAAGGAATGAAAGGATATAAGCTATGGGATCTGCATTAAGTAGAATAGTGTACAATTCAGATGTGGTTTTCAAAGAAGTCGGAGGTAATCCTGAGCCTAAAGAAATTTTTCAGACTGAGAATAATCCTGAGATAGTATGATTTGAACTGGGGAAGGAAGAAGTTGATTCATATGAGTCGACTGAATTAGATGAAGAGTTGGAACAACCAACCTCGGTCGTAAGGAGGTCATAAATAGTAAGAAAACCAGTCGAAAGGTATAGTCCTCCGGACTTCCATTCTACATTTTTGTTAACTACCACCGACAATGAGCCTAATTTTGTTGGGGAGGAAGTCGACTCGACAGAGGGTAAACTCTAGAAGGACGCCATGGTCTAAGATATGGAATCCTTGCATAAGAATTATACATGGGACTTAATCAAGATTCCTAGTGGAAGAAAGCATGTCGATAGAAAATGGGTATTCAAGAAGAAGATGAATACCACAGAACAAGTCAAGAATTTTAAAGCTCGACCAGTATCGAAAGGATATTCCCAAGCCGAGGGAGTAAACTTTGATGATATTTTTTCCCTTGTTGCATAGTTAACTTCCATTAGAGTACTAATGTCTCTGGCTAAGACATTCCATATGGAAATAGAACAGATGGATGTGAAGAAAGTGTTCCTACATGGGGACCTGGAAGAGGAAATCTACATGAAATAGCCCGAAGGTTTTGTAGTAAAGGGAAAGAAATATTTGGTGTGTAAACTGGAAATATCCATTTCTGGTATAACGAAATCACCAAGGATGGTACCAAAAGTTCGATGCATACATCCTTAGTTTGGGATTTGTGAGAAGCAAAGTTGATCACTACATATATTCCAAAGAATAAGTTGGGAATTTCATATATGTAGCTTTGTATGTCGATGACATGTTGTTGATTGGAAACATAATGGACGCAATAAAGGAGGTGAAGAAGCAGCTATCTTCCAAGTTTGACACAAAGGATCTCGGTGTAACTAACTTCATTATGGGAATGGATATTAAAAGAGATCAAGTTGATAGAAATATCTAATTGAATGAGACAAAGTATATTGAAACAGTTTTGAAATGTTTCAACATGCAGGATTGCAAACCGGTGAAGGTGCCAATTCTTGTGGGAGAAAGGATAATTGTTGAACAATGTACAAATACACAGGAAGAAATAGAGTACACGGAACATGTTCCCTATGCAACTGTTGTTGGTAGTCTAATGTATGTGATGTTCTTCACTCAACCAGACATTTCCCATGCAGTGGGAGTGTTGACAAGGTACAGGTTGACACCTGGGAAGGAGCACTGAATAGTTGTCAAGAGAGTATTTAGGTATTTGTGTGGCACGAAGGACTATGTTATATGCTACCAAGGAAAACCTGGAGGTGATAGTGAATTAAACGTACATGTATTTGTCAACATTGAATAGGTTGGAGATCTAGGCCAATGGAGGTCGACCAATGGATATGTCTTCAAGATGTTCATTGGAGCAATCAGGTGGATGAGTAAGCGACAGGTGGTTGTATCCTTGTCAAAAATATAAGTTGAATACATGGTAGCCACTCATGGAAGAAAAGAAGCAGTATGGTTGCAAAGGTTGTGCTCAGCAATCGAGTTTGAGCAGAGAGATATGAAGATAAGTTGTGATAGTCAAAGTGAAATATTTCAGGAAAAGAACCTGACTTATCATTCGAAGACTAAGCACATTGATGTACAATACCATTTCATTAGAGACATGGTGGAAATAAACAAGGTGTTGTTGGAGAAAGTAGACATGTTGGAAAACATAGCAGACTCATTGACCAAGTTTGTGAGAGTTGTGAATTTCTCTTAGTGCAGAGAGGAAATGGGCATTGCTTCCATGGGTCTGTGAACAAAAGTTCATGAATCTCCTAGTTTCAGCAAAGAAGACAACAAGTGGGAGAATATTCGGTTGTTATATTCTTTGTATTGAAAATCTATTTGAGGTGGATCAAATGGTGGTCGAAGTCGAGGTGGATCGACCGCAGGTCAAATTCGAGGTGGATCGACATCAAGTTTAAGGTCGAGGTGGATTGACATCAAGTCGAAGGTCGAGGTTAGTTGACCAAGTAAAGATGAAGTCGAAGGTTGAGGAGGTTCAACATGGTAAAGGCATCGACAGAAAGTTGAATAGGTCAACCAATAAGAGGTCTATAGGCAGGCATGTGACCGACATAAGACTGAATGAAGGTTGACTAGTATTCGATGGGTAATATGACTTGGTATTCAATTGTAACAAAATCCTGAGATTTGTGGGATTTGTATCCAATGATCTGCATGGATCTGTAACCATTTTTATGTGCCATTTATTTAGGGTTTTTCCTGCTGTAAATCCTATAAAGAGGCATGTTGTAAGGAAATAAAGGTTAATCAGTGAATCGTAATATAGCTAATCTTTAGAGAAACCTTTAGATGTAGGTTTCTAGTCATGAAAATGTAAGCCAAATTGGCTACAGGGTTTTTCTTGCGTAAGCAAGAGGTTATGATGTTGATTGTGTCTTAGGTGTGGACCAAGGTTAGAAATGTTACATTTTATTCAGATTGAATAAGACAAAAAAAGAGTTGAACTCTCAAGGAATGTTGGTTTTCCTGGTTTGGGTTTTTTTGATGGGCGTATTTGACACACCCTCAACTGGAAGGTCAAATCCGGATCAGGGTTGTCTAGATAACCGAAGTCATTTGGAATGAAATGACCCGATGAGTTTAATGGCTCCGTTGGCCAACTAAAGTCCTAAAAATAATAAAAGAAAAGAAACTAATCTATAAAGCTATGATACTAATAATATAATAATTACAAAACTTCAAATGGAAACGCAAATATGTGCATATGATTATAAACAGTTTATGTACAGCATACAAGATTTACTTGACATCTTGTGAAATGAATGTTTTTGAAATTGTTATGAAAGAGACAAAGAAACCACATACATTGTTATGTTTTCTTTTGAATGTCTAAATATCTAAAACTAACAAATTCTAATCAAATATAATTGAAATAAGAATACGTAAACAGTCAAAAGTTAATTCATGTTGTTCTTATTTCATTAATAAAATGTTTTAAATAAATAACATGTAAACTAACCTGTAACTAATCGACTAAAATGAATTTATCCTCCTGTGCAATTTCAAGACTCTTGACTATCCAGCCTGTTGTATCCTTTTCCTCACTTGAATGAGCAAAAGAGGGACACTTGCAAGCCTAGTTGGGTTAGCTGGATAGGACAGAAGTTAGTGCAAGAGTTATAAATATCAAGCACAACAAATAAAAAAACAACTAAGCTAACAACAATTAAAGAAACTAAACTAAAGTGCATAAGGGAATTAGAACCAAACTTAACCAAACAATTGACCAATATTCATGCCACCAATGGATAGATTGTATTAGTGGGCAAACACCAAAGATAAAGGGAGACTTATGGATCCCCTCTTCCTCCAAGGGAGGGATATTGAACCCCCAATGAGAGATATCTTCTTACAAATAGAAAACTAAAAGGAAATGGTGAATAAATCCAAAGCTCATTCACTCAAGAGGTGATGTGAATAGCCCAATGAAATGGTGCATGTATGATTCCAATGAGGAAAGAAGTTCCTTGCAGGAGAATAGAGGCAGCATAACAATACAAATAGATTCTTGGAAATATAGTGCACCCATGGCCTCTTTTTATATCAAAGCTTTGAGGCACTCTTCAACCAGTCTTTAGTGTGAACAAGGGGCCCTTTAAGGCACCTTTAGGTCTTTGACCAGCCCCCCACTCGGATTCAGCTCAGATTTGGGGGTCAAATCGACTTGGGAGATGAACCAGAAGTGGGTGGGAGGCCGACCAAAATCATTAATGCATTGTTCTGAGGTGTGCGTGGCTTTTTGCATCCATAGTCGTGCATCAGGCGCATGTTCTCTTTCCCTGCATTTTCGACTAGTGCACGTGCGCGCGCTTCCTTTATATTTTGAGCGCATGCTGATTTTATAACCAGTGGTATAGTTTGTTCCCTTTTAAAATGCATTTTTGGGCCATGAATGAACTAATAGGTGTTTGGAGATGCTCATTTCGTGTAACCATTTGCGAATGAAATTTCAGTGATAACAGATGCCCCCTAATGTGTGAGGTTAGGAGCATACGTATAGCTGAAATACATCAATGTTTCTTTTACTGAGAGTACCATTGTAAGAAAGAGTGTTGAGAGGGATTGCAAGAGCGACCCATTGGAGGGAGAGGGGAACCTGTGGGACCCAAAACTTTCGCCAGGTATGGAAAAATAAAATTGTGTACAAACAAGGCGATCATGCCCCATGCTTGTGTCATGTAACTCAAAATGTGGAAGACAATAACTGAAGTGGTATGTTGACATAGATAACTGCAGCGCCCTCCGGGGTGGTTTGATAATGGAAGAGGACAATTTTGATGGTAAACATAAACTGAAAAGAGGCGATGACACCTGCAAGAAGTGTCGATAATTTGCGGGCATTGATAGCCCAACAAATTGCAGAGGTCTTCGGAAAGTATAAAAAATAATTGCAATAGTTGCAAAGTAAGACCCACCGTAACATGAGATAGGGTTGAAGTCGAATTTTATGGGGTTCAACAACAGCAGAGAACAATGGTGTTTTTCTCTGTGTCGTCTGAGACTCCTCATTATAAAGGGAATGAGAGTCAAGATATTGTCTCCCTCCTGGAAACTGTGTTGATGTCAACAGAAAGGGAGATGCGACTCCGAGAAGAAACAGGCTTCATGAAATCCACTAGATGAGATCGGGAACTGATGAGGTGCATGGATGAGTTCAAGACGTGGTGAGACTCAAGACTTCCCTTGGTTGGGGATATATGTTAAGTATGAGTGGTAGCAACCGTGAAACTAAAACTAGCATCAGGGGGACAACTAGATGAGGGTTAAATTGTGCCAGAGGCATGACAAAGTGGACAAACTCAGAGATTGTAGGTACATGGACTATGGGATACTCAGGTTTTATGGACGATGTCAACAAGATTAGAAGGTAATGAATGCCTCTAACCAAGGGCGACACGGGTTTCTTTTCCAGGAAAAAAGAATTTTGTCGAGGGTGACAACAAAAATCTAAGTAAATGATGGAAACAAAAGCTTTTTACAATTACAAAATGAATAAAGAATTGATTAGGATAAACGTGCAAAGACAAAACGGGTGCCCTAGTTCAAGATGGCTTGGCTTGTGATGGCGCAAGTTGCATGAAAAACCTGGTGGAGGGTAGGGGCCCCATGGGTGGGTTTATGTATGAGGTAAATGAATGGAGGGAAATTTGCAGATGGGAAAACTTATTTTGGATGAAATGGGAGGTTAATAATACTGTGGAGGTGCAGTCAAAGTGAAACCATGATGAGAGTTTTTGGGAGTCCATTGGGAAGGCTAGCATAATGAGGAGAAGAAGTATGTGTTTGATTCTCGGAAATGTATAAGACTATCAGGACTCCCATCCCTAGGGGATGACAGCAGGATGAGTTTCAAAGGGCCAAGGGGGACTTATGAATGGGACAACTCATGTGGGGGAGAATGATATCGGGTGACAGTAATTGAAATGCAGTGGAGGTGATAGTACTGCAGAGTCGAGTATGAGGATCCTACAAGAAAATGTCGGAGGGTGTACTCAATAATCCAAATATCAATGTCATCATAAGTATACTCAACCATACTATCAAATTTTTTGGTCGATGATTTCATCAAATTTTCGACTTGCTCTTCAAATTGTTCTCTGCTCATGATAATTAAATTTGATAATAAGCTTGGATCTGAAACTTCAATAGTGATGTCTGCAATATCCAAACCAATAATATTTGAGTATGCCTCAGTATTTTTCTGTGATAGTTATTTTAATTGATTTAACAGCCCCTTTAATGTATTAATTCTTTCATTCCAACATGCCTTTAATTGTTTCATATGGAACTGGGAGGGAAAATATTCATGTTTTCTCCTATGATCTGTCATTTCCAAGACATTTGCTACAAACATAGCAAATCCATTTGTGAACGATCCTTCATCATTCTTTGAATATGCATTTAAGTATTCTTTAGCATTTTGAATTCTGAGCCCGAGAGCAGAAAATATTTTTTCCAAGTCCCATAAATATAGAATAAGTGACACTATTTTCTTTATATTGTCTTCAACAAAGTGTCAAGTGGAAATGATTAAGCTTGAAATTCCTTTTACTCTCATATTTGACTCTGGAGTTCCTTGAAGAGTTCTGTCAAGTTGTATCATGGAGACTAGGGTAGCCAATATGGGTGGGGGAATGAGAGTTGCCTCCAATTCTTTGACTCTCTCCTTAAGCCTAATATTTTCCTCTTCCATATTAATTATTGAAACATCCAATGCATCCCTTAAGATCCTATGAATTGAGGATAATTTTGAAGGAAACATGTTTTTAGTATCAATGGTGGACCATGACTTTCCCTTCTTATTCTTCGTACTTCTTTCCAAGGTCAATTTCTTTGAAGATCTATCAAATAAAACATTTTGTACAAAAAAGGTCTCTTTGTCGGAGAAAACTTCATCTTGAACATCCAATTTAACGAATTGTACATTTTCTTGGGTGTGTTCTTCTTCATTTGGAAACCGGATATTTTCAATATCAACGTCTAAATCCATATCATCAAGAAAAATATCATTTTCAAGTTCGTTTTGTTCTTTTCCCTCTTCTTGAGAATTAACCCTTTTCCTTTTCATTGTTAATTTATTGGGGTTTTCTAAACTTCCTTGAGGAGGATTTCTTTCTCCATCGTCACATGAATTGTTACTTGAGGGTTTTCTTTGTTGGTTTGTTTCATACTGAGAATTTACTTTAGGAAAAAGACTTATGGGATAAACAGTGGGTGATTGAGTGTTTCTTTCACTTTAGGGTTTCCCTCTTTGCTTATAATGTTTTGTAGTGCTCACAATTGTCTCTATGTCACCATAATTTTTATCAGTACCTTGAACAAGAGGCTCATGATTATCACCCTCTTCCTCCCCAAATGTGAGTGTATTGATCAATGTAGTGTTGAGCCCAGCTGATACCATGTGATTATAAAAAATATGGTTGGGGTCAAACCATTTTATTTCTTCTGCAAACTTCAAATTAATCTGGTCAAAGTAAGAGGCATGTTCATCAATTTTGGAGATCTGTGTTAAGAGAATTTCACCAACTCTCCAAGGTAGAGGAATAAAAAAAAAATTCCTTCTTTCATAAAAATCATGAAACCATAACTTATATTTCCTCTCCACCTCTATGACAAATAACTTGTCCGGCACATAATAAGGGAGATATATAGGATTTTCATGAGAACAGAAAATCCTAACGATGTTGTAATTATCCATTTTCTCTAGAATTCCCTTTTTATTCAAAAAGGTGGATGTTTCCAATGAAATATTGGAAGTATATTTTCCAAAGAGTAATTTATTAAATTCATACACAAAATCATTGTAAACTTCATAAAAATAATGGATAACTTTCTACCTAATCCAAAGAGCTTGATACCACATAGTTACGGGTCAATTTTTGAGTTTACCCTTTTTCCAACACTTAAACCTTTAAAAATATGACAATGTGTGATAGAAAATATCAAATAAGATGCCATATAGAATTTGTTCTGACTTCTTAAATTCATTAATTGTGCAGAAGTTTCATTTGATATGATTTTCGCCCAATCAAAAACAACATTTTCATGAATTGTGAAATGTAAAATATATAGTGCCAGCTGGGGAATGGTTGTTGTAGAATCTGGATCGGTAACTCTTGTAAATAACCAAGCAATTTCTCAATAAGGGTCCTTTAAAGAACTAACCTGGATTCTAGATATGTCTTATGGCATTGCAATAGAATCTTCTAAATATTCCTGCAGGAGCTCCATTCCATTATTTTTCCCTCTAAGAAAATTGTTGTCTTCTTCTCCTTTGTATATTAACTTCAGCTCTAGTATTTTTAACATTTTTTTGAAAACTGAAGGCACCAATGAAACAGGGGAGCCACTTTGTAGTGAAATTTTTCTTTTGTTCTGGACAAATTTATCAATACACCAAGTGACAATCTCTTTTCATTTGAAAACCTTAGGTACACAACCAACTAGAGCTATTCTTGATGTCCAAACTTTATTATTATATTTATCTGGTAACGTTGAATAGTACCAATATGATCTCGACCAGTGGTAATTGTAATCTTCTCTGGGAAATAAATTCAAGGTATACGCACAGAAATGGTGTTTTCTTTCAGCCATCTTTAGCATATTGATATACTTTCTTTGTAATACCTCCTAGAACAGTGAAATAATGTTTACATTAGATCCTTGATGAGAGCATTAACCTGAAATAAATGTGATTTTCCTTCTATAGAAACATCATTAATAACGACCTTTTCATAATTCAATTTAGCAGTTGAGTTCGTAGAATTAGCATTTAATATCACTCAAGAACTGTGAAAGAGAAAGGGCACATCGCAGCGGGGAGTCAGAGTGGAGGAAATCAAATGAGAATGTGAGTCTGTGACTCCAAGATTCCATGAGTCCACCATGATAAGAAAAAAGACTAAGTATCAGTACTTGTCAGACGGACTTGTGAAGACAGAAGATACAAAAGAAAAGAGATCGCAAGTCTGTGAGTACTCTGTGAGTCCACGAATGAAAAAATAAACTAAGTGTGGCAAAATGTTCAAAGAAGAAAAGTGATAGACCGTGAGTTTGCGAGTCCACCAACCCGTGAATGTAACAAAATGACATAATTATGGAAAAAGCATAAGTCGTAGAGGTAAGACATGAAAATGAAAATTATGGGTGGAAAACATACTTAGAAAAAATATAAGTGCAGAGCAATGAAAAAGAAAGAATAAGTTATGAGGTTCAACACATTCCTAGTAAATACCCTATGTAAACTAGTATGCCTAATCTAGGGGATTCAAATTGGCACATGCTAGCACAAAACTAGCCAAATAATCTAATTGCTCGGATATACATACATACATATGTATGTATGTGCACTACATATACATGCATACATACATAATATATGTATGTATGTACACCATTAAAAACACTATCACAACTAAATTTAGAGAGAAATTATGGTGCAAGGAATACATAGAGAAAAAAAGAAAGTTAATGTACTATAAAGAGATCATCTCTTCCCAAGTTAGAAGTTGAAAACTATATTTCTAATAAAGTTATCTTAATGAATAAAATTAACATGCTAAAATAAGAATGAACTCTGATCGATTTCATAGAGAAATTGGATGTTGGAAAAGACCTAAAATGCTATGGAAAGAAAGAATATGCAATATTTGTGACAAAATAAAATGGAGGATGAGAAACAATTTCTCTTATATTTCTATACACATGCACACATTGGGTCCTATTTTTACATTATTGGCAACATTATTTATCTTCGTAACTTGTTAAGTCATGGAAACAAATGGAGATAGGAAAGTTCATCTCCTATCTTTTCGATCATAGAAATGAAATGTTAAAACAAATCAATTAATTCCTTATCAATTTTCTTAAGGTCCAATAGACCAAATTTGGTCTTAGTGAATGGAAATCATCACACACTTACATTCATATGGAATACAAGCATCTTTTATTTTTTTAATTCTATATTTTAGATCAAACGTAGGTGAAATGACATATAGCATGTAAGAAAATAAATGTATAAATAGAAGTCATTTTTCTTGATAGTTCTTGCACAAAGTTGATGGTCTCAAAAGAGACAATGGAATTTTCCAATAACACACACTTGTTATGGTCTCACAAATGCATATGAATAATTTACAAAATACATGCATGTTACAACTGAATTGTTATTGAATTGATATTGAAGTGCCAAACGTGCATTTTGAATGACACATAAGTAACAATGTGAGAATTTAGGGTGCATAAAATGTTCATGGGTACTAAACATGAATTCATTTTATATGCACGTGCATTATAAATGTGCATGTATTACTCCATTCTAGATCATATCTCCCCATTTAGAGAGGATTTTGGTCCCCAAAATCTTTAACTAAATGAGGTGAGAAAAAATTTCATCTACCTTCTCCCTAGAGTACCATTTGGCCTTGCCTAGAAGTTGTCCCTTCAACCTTATCTCCCTAAGTTCATGTTTCCCCTATATAATAGTTTTGGACATCTTCTGAAAAATTGTATCTTCTACCAAATTTGTCTAATCTTATGTTGCTAAGTCCTCTATAGTAGGTAGTACCTACTCCTCAATTTTCTAATCCAACATAGAAAGCTCATAGAGTTTCAAATTTTCCACATTCATTACTAAGTAAATTCCCATATATGGGGGTATACTGAGTCTATAGGAATTATCACCCACCTTCTCCAATACTTCAAAAGGACCATACCACATATCCTTGATCTTCTTATGAGGACAATGTATCCTTTCTTTGTTCATATGCAACCAAAATATATCTCGCACCTTGAATTTTTTCTCAATTATGTGTTGATGATTTTTGGCTTTGTACTTTTCCTGTGACTTCTTTAATGTATTCTATACTTACAAATGGATCTACCTAATATTTTAAAAAAATTGTATTGCTTTCAATGCATCTCTTATGATTTATTCCATCACTCCTCCTTGATGTCCATATACAAACTCCAAGGTCAATGAATGAAAATACCTAAAGCAAGTTTCAAAAACGGACTTACCAGTAGAAGTGTGGACTGCTCTATTATAAGAGTGTTGAATATAAAGCAAATTTTCATCCTAGGTATTTAGATGCTTTTGATTGTAACCCATCAAAATCTAAAACAATTTTCCTTTGACTACTTATATGTACATATCTCTCTATGGAAGGAAAGTTGTAGATCTCTTCAACTTTTTCCATCTTCTTCCAATGTGTTGTCCAAAAGTCACTGAGAAATATGGTATCCCTATCTAAGATAATTCTCCTTGGTATCCCAATGTGCACCCAAACCTTTTCAAAGAACATGTTTGTAGCTTCTTTTCCTTTGATGATATTTTTATAATACATAAGAACACACATCTTGCTAAACCTATCAACTACAACAAATACATAGTCACATCATTTCCTAGTTGTTGGAAAACTTCCCATAAAATCCATGGACATGTTATCCTAGGGTCTAGTGGATACAAGTAAGGGATAGTATAAACATTCTTTTATATTACTAGTATTTATAGTACAACAAAGTATTCATCTTCTAATAAACTGAGATACGTATCCTTGCATTATGGGCCACTACGCATACCTATGTAAGTCGAAAATTGTCTTCCCAACACGAAAATTCCCTACAACCTTGAAAGTGTGAGCCTCTCTGATAAGATGCAATATTTTACCTTTAAGAACATAAATCTTGTCTACATTGTAGAGAAACCCATTTTAGAGATGATATTTAGCATGTTGGAACATCAAGCATTGATGGTTCATCACACATCTCATGGATTCAGTCGATCGGGCGGTTGATCAACATCTAGATACAGTCGATCAGGCGATCAACTAGATCTCTACCTTTGTCGATCGAGTAGTCAACATGCCTATCGGTTGAACAATCAACTAGAAATCGAAGATAGTTGAGCGGTGGTTCGACCAACCCAACAATCGACTATGAGTTGGATGCATAGGCAGTCGGGTCGAGCATTATTGTCGAGCTAACTCAACAACATGGATTTGACGAAGTCAACTCTAACAACCAACAAGTACATGTGGACAAGATGTTCCTGATTCTATGGAATTTGTTTAGATATTGAGGATTTAAATAGCATACCCCTTAGGTCATTTTCATCAAGTGATAGAGTTGATATCATATTGAGATATCAAGATCCAATATGCACTATGATGTTCTGATCACAGTGTGTCTTGCTTAAGTGTTGTAACGGTGTCTTTAGAGACCACCCTTTGTCTTCAAAACATTTTGTTCCCTCTTCGATTATATATAGAATTATATATATGTTTCATTACAAGTTACACCCATTTCCCCAACATGGTATCAGATCCAATGGTTTAAAACCTCATCTATTATTTGCAAACCTTGCTAAGTTGAATCTATTTTTTGATTGACTCTGGGTCGATGGTTTGTTGATTGGAACCTTTGAAATGGATATTTTTTTCTGGATAGAATATTGATCTCGTTGTTATGAATGGATAAAATTATGCAATATGGGCACCATATATGGAAACTCTACTGAAGAATAAAGGACTATGGCAGTATACGAAGATTGAAATTCTAGATCCAATAGACGATCAACCAATTTTTTTTGTTGATGAAAAGAAGGATGAGGTTGTATGGGTCATCACCACCTATATCTCATGGGAGATTTAGTTTCACCTTAATGGAATCAACTTCCCTTATCAACAAAATCCACATCATGCAATTGGATAAATATTTTATCTATCTCGATCCTCATTCTTTTGACAGAATAGAGGACTATTTGGCACGTGTCAAATAATTCGAACTAAAATTGGGAGAATGTGTAAAGAACTATCAGAAGAAGGATGGAAAACTCATTGAGTTGGTCCTAATGAATTTGAGAACACCATTCGACGTATTCATGTTGAATTTCCACACCAAATAGAAAGCACACAATGAATATGGTAAGGATTGCACCTTTGAATATTTTTGTGGCCTTTTGATTATTGATCATCACAGACTACTTGAAGAAGGAAATCTTGGGGGTAAACATCAATCCCACTTACTCAAGGGAAAGCACGAGATGGATCCCGGGGAAAGAGTATGGTTTGATACCTCTACACAAAGACTTCGAAGCTACGACCAGAAACCTAAGGGACAGATAGATGCACCATAATGAAGTCAAAAGAAGAGGACATGTCAGTACTATGGAAATACTAGACATGTGGAGAAGGTATGTTATAAGAAGAGAGATTATTTAGAGGATAATTTTAAATTCCTAGAAGGAAATGTGTTCATTGAATGTTGACCCACTGATAATTCTACCTTCCAATTCGGATCTTCTCACACCTTTATGTCTCATTCTGCACAGAAAAAATGGGTAGTCAACTCTAGCTGCACTCATCACATGGCTAAGGAGGCCTCCTTATTCATGTGGTTGGATGAAGCTGAGGATAGGAAAATATATGTTGCTAATGATTTTTCTCTAGATGTTGCTAGTCAGGTTGATGTTACCTATCAACATGGGAAAATTGACGATCTCTATCATGTGTCAACCCTCAATTTCAATCTATTTTATGTTGATCATTTGACACAGACATGTAAGATTATGGAATTTTGGCCAGATTGGTTCTATGTCCATGATTTGAAGAAAGGTAAGTCGATTGTCTCCAAATGGATTCTCAACCCAAAGGAAAGTTTGTATGAATTATGTGACATGGCATGACCTGACAGTGAACCAACTTCCCTTATTTCTCACAGTGATGAATGAAGTCAAATTTGGCATGAGTGACTTGGGCACCTAAATTTTCAAAGTCTACATGCACTCGCAACTCAGAACCTGGTTTTTATTTTACCTAAAGTGTTTCCCCATGAAGGAGTCTATAAAGGTTGTTTGCTTGGAAAGCATCATTAAGCACCTTTTTTACTCTAGTAAAGTGTGGCGAGCACAGAACCCACTGGAGCTAGTTCATAGTGATGTTTGTTGCATCAAACTACCTTCACTGGCAGGTGCAACGTATATTTTTATTTTCATTGATGATTTATCTCGTTTCACATGGGTCTATTTTTTGAAGAACAAGAACCTTGTCTTTGAAAATTTCAAGGAGTTTAGAGAATTTTCTAAAAAGCAATGTGGATGACCCATCAAGTGCCTGAGATCAGACAATGGTGTTGAATATGCAAATCAACCTTTTGAAGAAAATACAGTTCAATCTAGTATTGACTAGTAGCGTTCGATTCCTCACACACCTCAGTAGAATGGCATTGAAAAACACAAGAATAAGACTTTAGTAAAAATGGCTAGATTTATTTTGCAGACTAAATATTTTCCTCCTCGCTTCTGGATAAAGTGGTCTATTGTGCAAACTATCTACTCAATCACATCTCAACTAGAGTTGTTTCTTCCATGACTCCATTTGAACTATTGTGTGGAAATAATCCTTCAGTTGGCCACCTCTGTGTGTTTGGATGTGTTCCCTAGGCTCACATTTTCGATGATTGCATAAAAAAAATGGATGTTAAGAGTCATTCTTGTATCATGATGGGATACTCTGAAGAGTCGAAATTCTATCAACTATCTGATCCTTTCAAATGAAAAATCATTATCAAACGAAATGTATGGTTTGATGAGAATTATTATAGAATTAGGTTATTGAATGCATCCTCTGGATTATTTCAGGATATTCCTTTTGATGTTGTCTCTGACACTGATTCTCCTACTCCATTTTTTAGTCATTCGACTAGGAAATCAAACTTTTTTCTTGTTTCGACTCAACCGTCCACCTTCGCGTTAAATAGTCCTTTGATCTATGTTTTGACTGGTCCACCACCTCTGCTGGATTAAGATTCTTTGGCTTTTGATTGACCTATTGTAGTGAATCCTAGTTCACTTTTTTCTTGTCTACCCAGATGGGTTTCCAAGACAATTGAAGCTATTGGAGTTGATGTTGGTGATGTCTCCTCCGGATGACAAACTAGAAGTCAAAATAAACATACCATCATTCCCTTGATGACTCGTGTACTTGAAACTTCTGATCATGTTACCTACTCAGATGTTGAAGGAAAGTTTGAATGGGATCAGGCCATGCAAACATAAATTGATTATTTGTCAAAGAATCGCACTTGGGACTTAGTTTCTCGACCGCAAGGAAAGAATATTGTGAAGTTTCAATCGGTCTTTAGGACCAAATTTACCTTTGAAGGTGTTTTTGAGTGACATAAATCATGCCTAGTTGCAAATGGATTTTCTCAACAAGAAGGCATCGACTACACTGAAACATTTTCCCCTATTTCAAAGATGAACTTTGTTCGACTGATTCTTTCCCGTGTTGCTCATTTTGGATGGAAAATACATCATATGGATGTAAGGGGTGATTTTCTTCATGGAGACCTATTTGAAGAAATTTTCATGGAACAACTATCTAGTTTTGTGACATATCCTAACTTGTTTTTTGACTCAAGAAGTCACTTTATGGTTTGAAGAAAACTCCCCAATGTTGGTATGCTAAGATTGATAATTTATTCCTTCTAATTGGTTTCAAACTTTGTGAATCTGATCACAGCTTGTATGTACTCCATGCCAATGGAGACACTTTGATTTTTTCTATATATGTAGATGATCTCATTATTACTGGAAATAATAATGATGGCATCCTTAGATTGAAAAAACAAGGTATTGACTCCTTTGACATGACAAATATTGGTACTTTGCATTATTATTTGGGTCTTCAAGTATTACCATCGTGTGATGGTTTTTTCATTTCTCATTCTAAATATGTGATGGATATTTTAACACATTTTAAGATGATCGGTTGCAATCCTTGTGCTACTCCTTTTCAATCTAGAGTAAATCTCACCAAATCTTCTCAAACACCTGCAGTCGATGCTACTCTCTATCGACAATTGGTCGGAAGTCTCATTTATCTTACTCATAGTCGACTTGACATTTCCTTTGTTGTTAGTGTGATTTCTCAACTTATGAAAGACCTTAAAGAAATCCATTGGAAAGAAATCAAACGAATTATATTATATCTCAAGGGTACCACTCATTTTTGTATCAAGTATTATCGAAGTTCATATTCGCTAGTCAGCTTCACCAACTCCAAGCAGACTGGAAACAATGATTATCAAAATTTCACTTCAATTGTTTTGATTTATCACTTGACCATTGGTATGATCATGCAAGAAGTAGAAGGTAGTCTCTTTATCGACTACATAAGCATAATATTGTGTCGTTGTTCAAGAAGGTACTGAAGTAGTATGGATCCACCAACTTTTGGGAGAACTTGGCCTTATTGTTCATACCTCGACTACACTCTATTGTGATAATCAAAGTTCCATACAGGTTGTTGACAATCATGTTTCCCATAGTAATATGAATCATGTTGATCTCGATGCTCATTATTTGAGATAGTTGATTCATGTGAATGTTCTCTCTCTTGAATATTGTCAAGCATATGATGAGATTGTTGATATCTTCACCAAACCTTTAGTTGAAGCTATATTTATCAATCTCTATATGATGATTGGGCTTCAGGAAGATGAAATTATGGTGGGGTTTCATGATGACATAATTTCATCTCTTGTATCTCCAGAGATGTGTGTTGATGGGGGGGTGTTGGGAAATCAAGCATTGATGGTTCATCATGCATCTCATGGATTAAGTCGATCGAGAGGTTGGCCTACATCTGGATACATTTGTTTGAGTGATTGAACAGATCTCTAAATTAGTCAATCGAGTATTCGACATACCTATCAGTCGAACAGTCGACCAACAGTCGAAGATAGTTGGGCAGTGGATCGACTAACCGAACAATAGACTATGAGTTGGACGCATGGGCAGTTGGGTCAAGCATCCTTGTCGAGCCAACTCAATAGCATGTATTTGATAGAGTCAACTCTAACAACTAATGATTACATGTGTACAATATCTTCCCAATCCCGTGGAAGTTGGTTAGATCTTGAGGCTATAAATAGTATACCCCTTGGGTCATTATCATCAAGCGAGTGATTTGATATCATATGGAGATATCAAGATCCAATATGCACTGGTATGTTCTTATCACAATGCACCTTTCTTAAGTCTTGTAATGGTTTCTTTAGACACCACCATTTGTCTTTGAAATTTTTTGTTCCCTCTTCGATTATCTGCATAATTGTCTATCTATTATATTACATGTTCCACGCCTTTCCTCAACACAGCCTTATTTTCACTTTATTCGACATGAATTTGGCCCTGTAGATACTTAAACACCTCTTTAAAGTCATCATCTTCTATGTATGCCTCTTTGTATGCATCATAGGTAAAAGGATTCATGTGCATAAGATCTCCCAAAGATATAATATTGGATATGGGTGGCCTTGAAAGTATGTATGTCAACTTATTACTGCTACCCCTCATATATTTTTTGAGTAGATGAAATTGTTGCAAAAACCCCATCCACTTGTAGTGATTAGTTTGATGAAGCTTACTTTGGGAATGTAAATATTGCAGTGGTTGTTGATTAGTTTGGATAATGGTTTCCTTTCCCATCAGATAGTGCTTCCACTTCTTAATAGCTTTAACAAGGGTGTACAGTTCCTTATCGTGTGTAGGGTAGTTCACGACTCCACCATGAAACATTTCAAAATCATAGCATGTCATCTTACCTCCTTGCATCAAGACCACTCCCATAGCATATCCAATTGCATCCTTCTCCACTTTGAAATTATTTTATAAATTAGGAAATGAAAGAACTTTTGCATAATTTCTCTTCCATTTCATCGCATTGAAAGATTTATGTTGATACTTTCCCCACTGGAAACTCTTACCATTGATTTTTATGGAATGAAGTAGTGTAGCTACAGTTGAAAAGGATTCTATAAAATTCCATAGGTATTTCACTAGGCCAACAAAACTGCTAACGTTGGTGACCTAGTTGTAGGAGACCTAGGGTATTGATTGTTTCTCCCTTATTTTGTTGGTAAAATAAACATTTAGTCACAAAATTTTGAACATCAATTTTAAGACCTTTCTAGCAAAAATCCTTCTTGATCCTATGGTAACATTTTAGGAACCCTAAATGTCCTCATATAGGATAAGTTTGCAATTCCAAAAGGACCTTATGTTTGAGTTGGGAATTCTTACATAAATATAGGTGATCCTAATACCATAATGAATCATTCTTCCACACAAATTTATATAATGCACTTGGGTCCTATTGTAGTTGTTGAATGGTCTTTCATATCTTCTTATCTTACTTCCATTATATCCTTACCTCTTCCACCTAATAAAATTTTGGAATGGAAATAGCACAAAGTAAACCCTTTGTGTCTTATTCTTTCCTTGAAAGTGCATTTTCCACCACATTTTTTCTTTTTTTGTAGATAATTTCAAAGTCATAAAATAGCATCTTCGTAACCCATTTTTATTTCTCTTATGAAGATAATCATTGTTCCAAGAAGTGTCATCCTATTAGGTAGGGGCACCATTTCTTAATTTCATGAAATATGGACAGCATTTCCTTTTCATAAATAGGTGGAGTAAGTTATTTACATGAAGTTAGTGGATTTCAGAGGAGAGGGGCCTTCCTTATTGCATCAAAATTACACCAATGACATGCCTTGAGGCAACACACTCCATAATAAAGGTTTTTTTGAAGTCAGGGATGGGTAGAACTGGAGTTGTACACATAGCCTCCTTAAGTTTTTCAAAATATTTGTTGCTTCATGAATCCAAGAAAATGCCTCATTTTTTAATAAAGTTGTTAGATGTGCTTTTATTTAGACATCATTCTTAAAAAAATTGTGGTAATAGCCCTTCAATCCTAAAAATTATTTAAGGTTTTAGGAATTGGTAATTCCATCATAGCTTTAATTTTGTTAGGGTCCACTTTGACACCTTCATGAGATACTATATGACCCTATATTCCACTTCCTGAAGCCCAAATGCACACTTTGAAGACTTTACATATATTTGTTTCTCTTATAACAGTTTAAAGACTATGTCAACATGTTGTGCATACTCTTCCCAATATTTTTGTAGATTAGTATATCAACAAAAAATACTAACACGGATTTTAAGAGGAAGGGTTTGAAAATAGAATTCATTAAACTTTGAAATGTGGAAGGTGCATTCTTGAGGCCAAACAACATCACCAAAAACTAATAATGACCTTCATGTGTTCTAAAGGATGTTTTTGGGATGTATTCTTGACTCTATTATTTGATGACATCTAGAATGGAGATCCAACTTGGTAAAGAAAAGTGTTCTTTGCAATTCATCAATGATTGGAATATGAAACTTATCTTTAATGGTCATTGTGTTTAGATCTCTATAATCTAGACACATAGTCCATGAACCTTCTTTTTTGTAAACCACCACTACTAGTGAATAGAAATCACTTTGTCTTGGTTGAATGATGTGAGCCTCTAACATTCCTTGAACCATATGCTCAAAATCACTCTTTTGTGCATATGGGTAACTTTAAGGTCTAATGTTAGGTGGTACATTTCATGATTGCAAATGAATATCATGGTCATGATCTCAAGCAGGAGGAAGACCTTTAAGCATATCTCCAAATACCTTGTAATGATTGTCTATAACTTTTTGGAGATCCATAGGAGTAAAGGGGCTAGATGTTTGAACATATAGTGAGCACAATTATGCAATTAAACCATGGTTCCCCGTTTTCAACATTTGTTTCATGCTATTAAAGATTATCACTATTCATTGTTTCCCTTGGATACCTCTAACTTTAATTTCCTCACCTTCCAAGGACAATCTCATGAAAATTTCCTGAAAATTAAGAGCCATTGTTCCTGATGATTGTAACCATTGGATATCTAATACAAAATCAGAATCACCCATTTGAATTGTAATCATTAGATTATCCAATAAATACTCCCCAATGGTGAGCTTAATACTATGGCACTTCCCTAAAAACATTATGGTGCCTCCATCTGCAAGCATTGCTTGAAACTTTGGTACTGGATATATAGATAAATTGAGAAGTTTGGCTAATTTTCAATCAATGAATGTATGGGTGTTACCAGAATCAATCAACATTGTTACCTTTTTCTTTTTCATACATCCTTATATCTTGAGAGTTTAAGGAGTGTTGATGCCAACCAATGCATGACAAGATATTGTTGGAGTAGTCTCTTTCAATTCTAGATCTTGTGATGGTTCTAGTTCTTGATCTTCTTGTTCTTCACAATTTATGTAGAACAATTTATTCTCACCACATGTGTGCCCCTTAATGTAATTGTTGTCACCATTTGATACACAGTCGGTGTGTTCTTATTTCATCCATTTGTTGATGTGTCAACCTTGTAAGTTGAGTGAGATTAGGACAATAAATATGGTGTTCTCTATAGTTGTTAGTGGCCACCCTTCTAGTAGCCATATTTTTACTTTCCATTTTCCTTTCCACGCTGAAAGAATTCTCCAAGGATTTAGGTTTGAAGAGACGCAACTGATGTAAAATTATCTCCTTTAAACTTCCCATAAATAGATCTAACAAATTATCCTCTGGAATGTTCTTTACCCTCAGACTTGGGTTTTGGAATGGTTAAATGTGCTCTGTAATTGGACCTCTTTGTTAAATATTTACCAATTGACTAAAGAATGTTTTTCTCTTAATATCCTCATAATGTATTATCAATTCATCCACAAAAATGGGCCAACAGACAATAGAATCATTTTTTAATTCACGAATCCATTGGTACCAAACAAACTAATCAATTTCTAAATACAACGATGCAAGAGTTACATTTTGTAAAGTTGGAACTTGGTGTAGATCAAATAATTGTTCCATCTAAAATGTCCATGTTATAGGATCTTTACCATCAAATTTCCTCATATCAATCTTGGGAATTAATTAGTTCCTTGGTGCCAAGTTGAACCCTCGATGATGCAAATATTGGAGTGATGAATAATCATGACTCTGGGACTCAATCTTTATGTTCTCCATAATTCTATGATTTCATTGTGTCTTGGGATCACCTTTAGGGAACCTCTCCTCTATGGTATGTAAGATCATGTCTACCATGAAATTTTATAATTGTTCCATCTTTTGATTGATTTATCATTTAAGTGATTATTGCAAAAGACAAATCAACCTTTTTCAACATAGTATCACCCATTTCATTAAATTAGTTCTCCAATTTGGATAGTTGGATATGTATTTCTTCACTTTGTTCATGAGTCATGGTTGAGGTCTCTGGAGGCTTAATTAGTGTATAATTTCTTGCAACATGTTTTTCCATGTGGGATAATAATAATATGTATCTATAATTCATGTATATTAAACTTTACCACACTTTTTGAATCACCAAAAATAGATCTTCCAATCAAATCTATGTCAATTGTAAGTTACATACCTTTAAAACCCTGATTTGGATACTATTCTATAGGTCGATCTTACACTTGATATAAATTTGAAATTTTACACCTTTAATTTCAAAATGTTGGTCTGTAGTATCATAATATGTCTTCTCTACAATATTATAGGCTACATAAACTAAAATGCATTACCAACCATTCATATAGGTCTGTCCTTATCTAGAAGACAATCTTCCAGGTGTCTTTTTCTTTAACAATTGTATCTGATGATCCACTTCCCTCTTAGGTGGTAATTGTTTAGGCACTTGAAACAATTATCTATAGGCCTATAAAAAATCCTCTAATTGATGTTTATGTTGTTTAGTACATCCCTCTATAGATGCCTTACTTTTACCAATTCATCACCTAGTTGATTCTCTCTTAAGAAAAGTAATTCAAACTTGCTACTAGAACTTATCAATTTCTTGGATTGTTATCACTTACCAAAGAGATCTTGGATTTACCTTTATGTGCCTTGATGATGTAATACTTCCCATCCTTGATGAGGTGGCATTGCTTTTCTCTGCTCTTGAATTTTTCATCCCTCATATACATGTAGGGGATTCCAAACACTACACCAAACACATCAAGTGGTACTATATCTATCTCCACTTCATCAATATAGTCTGCACTTATAGAAAATATGGTCTTATACTATTTAGTGACCTTGAGATATACATAATTATTTACCCATCCCAATGGATAAGGGTTAGGATTTTCATGAACTTCGAATCCAAGCTTGGTAACCAAATATTTTTCTATGGGGTTGACCTATGAACTGGAATTGGAATGGAGAATTATGTTGGGCCCTTCATTTTTGGATAAAGTGCTAAGGATGAGTAAGCAGCAAAAAAATTCAAATGCACCATGCGGCAGCTGGAAGATTCGAAAGAGACGGAAAAGGAAATATTACGAGTGGATCAAAGGAAAATTGGGTGTGAACAAAAGAGGATTTGATTTAGTCAATCGACTTTCTCCAAGATGCGCAAGTATAAATAAAATAGTAATGTAAAGATAAAAGGATAATGTTTGTACTACTACTGGAAGGTATTGTCTAGTGTTGGTATTTTTGTAACTGTGGTGAGTCCATAGTTTGTAATGGGTTATGAAGAATTAGATCTTGTTGTGTGAGATGATGATCTGAATATCAAGGGATAAGATCTGGATGGCTTGAATGTTGAGAGAGGGGGAGCTTAGACGTGCCAATATTGCATGAAAAGAAGCATGGACAAAAACATGTAAATGAAGCACTCGGGAGGTGAGGCTCAAAGAGGAGCCTCACCTCTAAAACCAATTACTAGTAAATCACTCAGAGTTAATTAATCTCACAATGAACAATAGAAAATATGAAAGAAACCGCAATGAGTAACTTGATATTATGAGAAGGATTGTTAGGCCTTTATATAGCATTACAAAATGGTCCATTGGACAAAGTAAAAAAGAGTTCATTAAATGTCTCTCAATTATTAGTATAATAGATCTAACTACCCATCTAACTAAGTAGTGGAAAATAAAACCCAATACAATAATGGAAATAGCTCATTAAATGAGTCTCTATTATTATAATAATAGATCTAACTATCCAACTAACTAAGTAGTGGAAAATAAAACCCAATACAATAATGGAGAGGTGGGACTCTCTTTGACCCATATGGGAAACCTATTAGCCCAATTAATTAATGAGGAGGTGGGCATCTACATGGGAAATCTATTAGATTTATAGCTTTATGACTTTTGCATCCAAATTTAGACCATATACCCTCCCTCTATTATTAATATACTAGATCTAACTACCAAGCTAAGTAAGTAGTGGAAAATAAAATCCAATACAATAATGGAAAGAGCTCATTAAATGAGTCTCTATTATTATAATAATATATCTAACTATCCAACTAACTAAGTAGTAGAAAAAAAAAACTCAATACAATAATGGAGAGGTGGGACTATCGTTGACCCATATGGGCAACCTGTTAGCCCAATTAATTAATGAGGAGGTGGGAATATACATGGGAAATATATTATCTTTATATCTTTATGACTTTTGCATTCGAATTTAGACCATATACCCCCTAAAATTCAGATCATTCATCCCCCCTTAGAAAATCATGGTCCCCATAATTTCACCCATGCTACAAAGAAACCCATGAGTACAATGTTCTAATTCCCAATGAAGGGAAGGTTTTTATGTGGTTGACCCATAACTATTTACATTAATAAAAGATGGAAAAATCATAACTTTGGAGGCTTTGAATCTCCTTCTACAAATTTATTCACAACTTTTGCTACAGGTGATGAAATACAATTCCATCGAAGACTCATTTGAGCTACTGGAGATATATTTTCATCAGTATATGGAACTTGTTCTGATGTGGCCCATGGAGTGATAAAAATATTGTTGAAGTTCCAGTGACGTGTAGTCGTCTTGTAAGAAAGACATACAGATCTTCAATCAATGATATCTCTCAAACCAGGAAATGAAATGAAATTACGCAAAATACTCATTTAAGATATGAAGAAATATTTCTAGCCATATGTGGAACCCTTCTATAGTTTTCTGAACAGGGAGAAAAATATCGTTGAAGATGGTGGTACGTGCGGCCTTTTTGGGTCAAATACATGTTGAGATTCAATCGATGATATCTCTCAAACCAGGAAGCTAAATGAGATTCTGTGAAATACTCATTTGAGATATTGAAGAGATATTTCTAGCCATGTAAGGAACTACTTTTGTAGTTTCCTGAGTAAGGAGAAAATGATCGTTTAATATGGTGGTACGCACATCCTCCTTGGGTCAAATACATGTTGAGATTCAATCGATGATATCTCTAAAACCAAGAATCCAAATGAGATTCCGCGAAATACTCACTTGAGATATTGAAGAGATATTACCAATGAGATATGGTAGAGCCTTTGAAATGTTGTGTAGAGGTCGCAACACCTCTTTGAATTTGGATGAGTGTAGAGGGCCACAAAGGATGCCAAGGGTTTGTAGAGTAGCATGAGTTGTTGTAGAGGTTGTGGAACCTTCGTGGGAAGCATGGACACCCTGAAAATTTGTTGAAAATTTTGCAGATCAATGGATGTAGTGGATCCATGCATAGATGTAGTGAATCCATGTATGGTTCTCCTTGTACTGGTGAATGAAGATCCGAGGGTAAAACCAAAACCATGTAGTGCTTGTGGACCAACTGTGATTCTTACAGTGTATGGCCCAGAAAATGGATTCTGATAGTACCAAAAGGAGGTTGGTGATTGATGCAATTATTTGAACCCACTGCTTTCTTCAAACCCTTGTTCCGATGGAGAGCGTACCCGCTCTGATACCACTGATCCAAATCTCGAGGGCTAATATCTGAATGGTTTGAATGTTGAGAGAGGAGGATCTTAGACATGTCAATCTTGCATGAAAAGAAGTATGGACAAAAACATGTAAATGAAGTACTCGGGAGGTGAGGCTCTAGCCTCACCTCCCAAACTAATTACTAGTAAATCACTCAGAGCTAATTAATTTCATAATGAACAATAGAAAATATGAGAGAAGCCAAAATGAGTAACTTAATATTATGAGAAGGCTTGCTAGGCCTTTATATAGCATAAAAAAATGGTCCATTGTACAAAGTAAAAAAGAGCTCACTAAATGAGTCTCTATTATTAGTATAATAGATCTAACTACCCAACTAACTAAGTAAGATAAAATAAAACCCAATACAATAATGTAAAGAGTTCATTAAATGAGTCTTTATTATTATAATAATATATCTAACTATCCAACTAACTAAGTAGTGGAAAATAAAAGCCAATACAATAATGGAGAGGTGGGACTCTCTTTGACCCATATGGGCAACATGTTAGCCCAGTTAATTAATGAGGAGGTGGGAATCTACATGGGCAAACTATTAACTTTATAGCTTTATAAATTTTTCATCTGAATTTAGACCATATACCCCCTAAAATTTGGATCAGATGATTTGTTGAAGATCTATGTATTTTAAAGGGTGACCTATCAGATCCATGTTGTATGAATTCTTTTATACAGTTGTTGCTAATACGATGGTTTGATTCAGGGCCTTAAAAAAAAAATTATGGTTATCTATTATGTTATGAATGGATCTGTAGTTTTGTTATATATTTTCTTATCTCTTTCTTGGTGTTATTTGAATGTTGTTGCAACTTGATATCTATGGTTAAACTATGGATCTGAGTATAGTATAAATAGATCTGATGTTGTATTCTCTATAACTCCCTTCATCATACAAGTCTCGGCTACACTTTGGGTGAGACCTCCTTCCCTTGCAGAAGGTTGAATATGTCAGTGTTCCTAGACTACAATGGTACTTGTTTTTGGTAATTACCGAGAACCTTGGTCTCAATTTTGTGCCAACAAATGGTTATATTGTCGAGACCAAGCTTTAGAGGAATTTTTTATAGGATGTGTCATCGGATCTACAAGTCTGATGTTGAAAACTCGTGGGAAAGGAAGTGTGATACATTCATAAGGCATGAGGTCGAGTTGTAGCACATGAGTTTTAGGGTTGTGAAGGATATTGTTTTCTATTTTGAGCCTACTAGTGACCAATATGAGATCTTATGGGTTAAATTCCCTAAAGAGTTATTTCAGTGGCTAGATCGGCTACAAGAATATCCAGAATACAAAGATCAAGTCAAAAAGAGATATAATTGGACTGTTGAGAGTCTAGCGTCTATTCATTGGCTAGATCACCAGATCTCGTGAGCTATATACTTATGGGTGTAGACTACTTTGTAGGGTTATATTATTGAGTTTGATGTAGAGAATCATAAATCCTTTTAGAAAGCAGAAATTCTATTCAGAGAAGGAGCCAGAGGAATACTATTGCAGGAAATACCTCTGTGAATCAAGGTTTTACTAGTGGAATAAGGAATGTTTTTTTTTATTTTTTCCTTCATTTGATATGTAATCTTAAACACCTATGCTTGAGGGAATTTGATTTCTAGGAGGGTTCATGAGTTAAGATACTGAGAATTATTCTTTGAGATATGGGGGGGCGAACAAAGAAGAGTGAAAGAGATGAATAAGCTCTAAGGAGGGATGTCATTGTTACAAAATAGTGGTAGAACTAGATGAAGAGGATCGATCAGTTGTGGAAAGAGATCATATCAGATGGTGGTGATAGAGAAAAGATTGAAGAGTTGCAGAAATTGCAGAGACAAGGAAGAATGGCTAGTCAATGATTGAAAGAAAGATGGGATGTGAGGGGAATATTCTAGAGGTAGCAGACAAGAGGAAGAATGTTCAGAGGGGGTAGATGAAGGATTAATGGTAGATTCCACCACTGATGAAGAAGAGTTATCATGGACCTTAGAGGGAGTTGTGGAAGAATCAAAACCTGTAACTCCAGAAGATACTAGTTCGCATCAGGAAGTAAATGCAGCATTGCAAGAGAATGAGACACCCCAAATCAAATGATTTCATTGTATAGGTAAAGGTACCATCCCTAAATCACCTATTCCTCAAACACCATCAACAAATATGGTAATTTCTACAGTAAATCCTTCCACAATTTATGTTATTCCTAGTTCTTTGAGTTCTATAAGTTTATTAGATAGTAGTAGTAGTGGAAGTGTGGTGAATTCTATCGTCATATCGCAACCAATATCTCATGGGTTTATTCTAGTAGGGTATACAAGTTCATAAATGGAAACCAAAACTACAGGATCCCTTCCCCGATACCCTGAGTTTTGGGGAAAAGGGGATGAGGATGTTAGAAACATTGGTTTCTATGTGATGCCATCTAGAGGTCTCAAGGGAATCTAGATGTGAATAAGTTGGTTAAGTTTCACACCACTTTGTGGGGTCAAGATCTCAAATAGTACATGAATACTATTGATTTAGGGATTCAAGGTCAAGCCTTCACTCTGGTTCAACTGAGGCAGAGGTTTATTGCAGTGTTTTGGTTACCATAGTCAAAACAACAAGCACTTTTTGAGTTGTGAGAGATAAAGCAGAGAGATGGTGAGTTTTCATGGGAATACAATCATAGGTTTAAATATGTAATAGAGAATCTTGCAAACCTTATTCATGGATATCATCAAAGGGAGTGGTTCATTCATGGATTGTTTCCTTTGGCCCGCATCCCTTTGACACAGTAAATGATAGCCACTCTGGGAGAAGAATTGGAGCAAGCCATAAATATTGAAGCTATGATAGGCTATGTGATGTCCCCCGGCCCGACCAAAGGGACATTACAGTGTGGAATACTCATAAAAATGAAATTTTACATCTAACTAATTCCCTGTAGCTTTTAGCTACGAATTAAAAATAGATTTAGCCATTGTTCGCTAAAATAGACATGAATGCAGCTAATAAACTTCATTACAAAAACATATAAAATATGTTCTCATACTCATAGTTTATGCATAGCAATTAAAACTCATAATATAGCATAAAAAAATATTAAACACTTATATTTTCACAATAGTTGTGCAACCAGCTGCTTAGGACGGACATTACACCCAACCATAGACTTGTTGTTTCAAATATCTACAGCAAATCACCCCCGAGATGAGGCTAGTAATCCACAAAAGAGGGTGGTCTCTCACAGTCCATTCACAACTTATAAAATTCACAACCCACTGGTATTCTCCTACAATAATATTGATTTTCCATTAGCTCTTTTCCTCTTAACATGTCCAACCCAAGGAATGTACCCCTTCATTAATCTCATTCCCTCGAGTGTCTCATTCGTTTATCAGGGTCTCTCTGGCATAGGAAACCAGGAATATCTCAGTTGGGAACTCAGGGGAACTTACTACTAGGAAAGATACCAGCAAACCAACAACAAACACTTGTTGTTGCAGTGCAACTCATCCAAGAGTTCATTATTCATGCCTGAAAACCTGTCTCTTCAGTTTTCCAACTCCAATTCACTCCAAATATGCTCCATCGTGCTCTATAATTCACCCTCCATGGGTGCACCAGCTCCAATATCTCTTTCATTCTCTCTATTTTCTCCTCATGCACAAAAAATACATGTGTAAAAAATATTGTCCCCAACCCATACGAATTTCCTCTCCTTTGGATTTCTTGCTTGACTCACACACCTCCCCAATATTATTATACCCAACCCCCCATGTGCCTAATAACTTTGAGATGTGATTACTCACACCCACCCTCTTACATGTGTTCAATGATTGTCTTTGGGAATACTCAAATAGAAATTAAAAGGTTCATACACCAATAACAAATTTAGGAAAATGGGTTGAATTGATATACATGGGTAATTCCCCCTTAGACCCCCCTCTTGGCCATTATCCTAGACCATCCCCTCTCTTGTGGATTAATTCATCCTCCATATATTGTCCATGTCCTCTTAGCAACTGGCATCACATTTTATTATTACAACATAGAAATAAAATTCACATGTTAAATTGCTTTGGTTGTAGCCACACATTATATCTACATAAGAATTAGTTAAACCAGATATTATGGTGGGGGTGTTACATTCCTCCTCCCATAAAAAATTTCATTTCCCTTGGTTCACATTATGTCGATACACATACATACACGAATTTACATCACAATACTTTCAGAAAATAAATTCTGCAATTTTACAACTCCAGTGGCAGTTCTAACCATAATCTATCATTCCTCTCAACTCGTCGACCCAATAAATGCACCATTCCTTTATCAAGGTTAACCCAAGGTATGTACCATCCATTTATCAAGATTAACCCAAGGAATGAGCCATTATTTTATCAAGTTCCCCATCGTTGTTGGCTAGGACTTTGAGATGGGGTTCCATAAATCTAGCTACTCAAAATGGAGTCTTGCATTTTTTTTTCTTCAAATTTGTCAAAAATTTACGGGTATTCTTCCTGCATGTTTTATTCATGCTCCCATGTATAATATTCAAAACCATAGCAATTTCATTAAACCTTTACCAACCCTATGGCCTTGTTCCTGAGAAATTTGAACTTTCAGTCCAGGATGTGTATTGGTTCCACCTGGAAATCCACTTCGTGCTCCACCTGGATCACATTCCAATAAATTATGTGGTTAAGTCCAGGCACATATTTTTTCAATAATGACACATGAAATACATTATGCACTCCCATGGATGCAAGCAATGCTATGATGTATGCAACTGGCCCTATATTTTCTAAGATTTCAAAAGGTCCACAATATCTTGCTGCCAACTTTGGGAAACTTCTTAATTTTAGCGAACTTCTCTTTTCCTTCACTTTTAAGAACACGTGTTCTCCCAATTTGAAATATCTAAACACTATATTCTTGTCTACATAGATTTTCTACCTATCCTGGGCATTCTTTAAATTATGCTTAATCTTTACCATGTTATCTTCCATTTCCTTTAACAAATCTAGCCCAACAATTGATCTGTCTTCTGTATTATCCCAACTTACTGGTGTGTTACACCTTATGCCAGACAATGCTTCAAAATGAATCATTTTCAATGAGGCATGATACCCATTTTTGTAGGAAAATTCAACCAAATGAATATAATCTTCCCACTTTGATGGTTGATCCATCACATACATCCTAAGCATGTCCTCAATTATCTTGTTAGTCCTCTATGTTTTCACATCTAACTCTGGATGATTCATTGTACTAAGATTTAGATTTGTCCCAAATCCCGTGAGAAAATCTTTCCAAAAATTGGAAGTAAACTTTGTATCTTTGTATGAAACAATTGTCTTAGACACCCCATGTATCCTAGCAACTTCTTTCATATATATCTCTGCAATATTTATTTCCTTGTGTGTTGTCTTCACCAGAATAAAATGAGTTGTCTTAGTCAATTTGTCCGCCACTACCATGATGGAATCATGTTGCTTCACTGTTTTGGGAAGCTAGTAATAAAATCCACTGTGACAACTTCCCACTTCCATTCTAGAATGGGAAATGGTTGTAGCATCCATGTTGGATGCCTATGCTCTGTCTTTACCTTCTATCATTCTATACATCTGGCTATGTAATTAGACACTTCTTTCTTCATTCCTAACCAAAAGTATTGGCTTCGTACAACTGCAATTGTCTTCTCATATCCTGGGTACCCAGCATATGCCACATTATGCATTTCCTTCAGAATTGCATGTTTCATCTCACTAGAATTCGACACATATTTTTCCTTTGTACATGAGAACTCAATCTTATTTTAGATCATAAGAATTAAATTTCTGCTGAAAATTACCTTGTTGTAATATCTCTTTTATTTTAGATAATGTTTATCTGAATTTGTTGTTGCAACCATTTTTTCCTTCAGATTTGTCTTGTACATATTGATGGTTGCAATATGCACTTCATGAGCTCTCATGTTGAGTGCATCGACCACTTGATTTTCCTTTCCCTTTATATTCTTAATTTCAAAGTCATATTCACTCAGAAATTCCATCCATTTAGTTTGTCTGGCATTTAATGTTGGTTGTCCAAACAAATGCTTCAGGCCATAGTGGTATATCCTTAGCTCAAATTTCGTATCCATGAGGTAATGTCTCCATATTGTTAATGCATGTACAATTGTTGCTAACTTCAATTCATGTGTAGAATAATTTCTCTCGTGCTCTTTTAATTTTATGGACTCATAGCATACCATGTGATATTTTTGACTAAGAACTCCATCAATCCCTTCCTTGCATGCATCAATGCACACAAAAAAATCTTCATTTGGATCTGCAATATTCAATATTGGTGCACTTGTTAAAATTTCCTTTAGTTGTTGAAATCTCTCTTCACACTTGGAAGTCCATTCAAACTTCAATCCCTTATTTTGCAAAGAAGTGATTTGACTTGCAATCTTTGAAAAATCTTTTATGAATCTTTGGTAAAAACCGGCAAGACCCATGAATGAGCTAACCTCCATCACATTATTTGGCGTTGGCCATCCTCTAATGGTCTCTATCTTTTCAAGATTCATTGTTATCACATTTGCTAAAATTATATGCCCC